>JAQGAZ010002750.1:0-15581 GCA_034692225.1 Polydesmus complanatus
ACATCAATGAGCAAGTCTATATTGTAATTTTAATTTTATAGTTTTATAGTACAGGTTTATATTAAAAAGTATATGATGCTATTTTATATGTAAGTGAATCTCCCTCCCGGTGAGTATAGCTATAAATAGATAGTAGGGCCTGGTCCATTGTGAGTTTGAATGTTTTAATATTTGTGTAATCCAAGTGGTGCTTATCTTTCAAATAGTTCCAATATTTAGCACCCATATAATGGGTTCCCACTCGAGATTGATGGTTTTTAACCAAAGGATACACTAGCTTTGTTGGTTTACGAATGTTAGAATGAAAATTAATTGTTTTGAAAGACTTAATGCTGTAAACGTGCTGGTACATCCTAACACCCAGGTTATGAAGAAATAGCAATTCTGCAGAGAAAGTGATTTTGGCGTCCCTCCCAAATAGCTCAAAAAATTTGTGCAATTGTGCGTCAAGCAGATTAATATTCCCTGTATAATTGTTGGACCAGATTGTATTACAATACGAGACATGAGACCGCACCAGGCCATTGTATAGGTTATGTGCCTGCCATCTAGATGTTATTGCTTTTAGTGAACGGAAGAGCCATTTCATTTGTCTAACATACCGCAACAGTCTTTCTATGTGTAGTTGCCAGGAGAACGAAGACTAATTAAGTTTGGTGCGTTTAATACGTGCTTAAAACGGCTTTTAAAAAAACGTCTGCTTCGAAATTGAGATTTTTCTATCGATTAGAAATCGATCGAATGACGTCGGCAATGATCGCATTCGCGCTGGAGAATACGTTAAAGAAATTAAAAATGGCGGAAACAAACTTAATCCTTTCGGTGCCGATTCAACCTGTTAAAAAAATATTCACAACGATTTTAAGCATAAATCCAAAACACAACAGCGCGCAATCACGAAAACTGATACGCGTGACTGAATGTAAAATGGGAATATTACACACAAACTGCAATGGATATAAAATAAAAAAATGTCTTTTAAAATTCACTTAAGATTATTTTAAGAACAATCCTCTCTCATAGGGTGAACATACTTTGTTTGGCTAACAGTGCTGTAACTCTAGGTGTGTTCAGCTTACCGGTCACCATTTCATTCTCCTGATTGTTGCCACTCTGTGCACTTCTGGCACTGTGTGGCAAAATTCAAAAGTTGTGAATGTACTGTACAAGATTCCACTTTTAGTTTTCCGGAACTGTTGATCAGAGTAGAGAAGGGGCTTGGGTTGGTGAGTAGCTTTCCCTAGCATCAACTTTGAAGACCCCAGCATTGATTTCAGCCTTTGCTAACATTCTGACTACATTCATGTTGCTGCGTTGCACAATGTATACTCAGTTCATTTAAGAAATATCATTAATCCGAGTTTTCGATAATCCGATATGGTCCCATCCAACTCGGATTACCAAAACTTTAAAAATTTAATCAAACTAACATCATTTATATTTTTAATTTAAATATTCATTTAAGATACCAACAAAAGAATTAAGTGCAAAAAAAAAAAAATTATAAGACCAAAGCAAGATGGAGAGCTAATTATAGTAATTAATGCGCGATTTAGAGACTACTTCCTGCCTTCTTAGCAACGAAATAAATGGTGACCTGTTTTTAGGTTCAACCGGGTTGCAGCTAATTCATCTTTTCATTTCATATTTAAATCTAACTTTCTCTTATTATTATTATCATTTTAAAAAAAACCCTAGTGCAGTGCAGTAAATTGACCAATCTAAAATACTGAATTAGTAGCACCAAAAATAAGTAGCCTACCGAATTTTTAATCAGATTTTTACAAATTAAATTTGTATTTAAAAAAAAATATTTCGAAGAATAGTGTAAGCAGTGCTTACATTTTTTGTAAATAGCGCAAAAATTTCCAAATTAGAAAAGAAAGAAAAATATTTGATTAAGTGATTATCAAGTGTGAATGTGCCTTAATTTAAGACTCCGCAGAGGGGTGAATCTGTGCGAACGAGCGAAGTGGGTGAGACTGCGCTTAATTTCAATAGATGGAAATTTCACACTAAATAAAATAAAATATATACGGTATATAAACGAAAAAAAGAAGAAGAAGAAAAAAAAAAAGGTTTGTAAAAACGAAAAACTTTTCTCTCGCTATTTTTTTCTCTTCTTCCCGCACTTCCTCCTTTTTTCCGCCAAAAAAGCCGTAAAAAGTCAAATTAAGTGACACTCGTATCAAACATTCCTTTAAATTTATATACTGAATAGACGCAAAAAGAAGAAAGAAAAAAAAGTCAAAATGGCGGGTGAAGTGGGTGAAGTCGGTCGGAAGAGGAAATCGATACTAATTCAGTCAAAAGACATTCGCATGCAAATCTAATTTCGCTATGAATGCCAAATCGAACTCCTCCTTCTCTTCCCTCCCCTCCCCCCCCCCCCACAAAAATATGAGCTCCGCCTACTCGCTCATTCACTTAGCCAGAGGAAATGACGTCATAAACCACCGGCAAAATTGCTTAATGTGTGCAAATATTCTCGGGAAGTGTGAACTATCCTCTCCCATTCTCTTATTCCCGGCTCATTCTTATTCCGTCGCTGAAGCGCCATCTAGTGGAAAATGTAATCCTCTTTTATTCCGAGTCGTAAAAAGTTAAAGCCTTGTATCCTCCGTAAATTAAATTTGAAATTAAACAGCTTTTTCCCTTTCATTTCACCCCCTCCCCCTCCTCCCCTTTCCCCCTAACCAATTTCTCGCCCTCATTTATACACTTTTCTAGGGAATATTTTTATGACAACTCCCATCAACCACCCGCCAACAACAACAGCGCCACCTATAAATAATAATACAGTGATAGATAGCGACAATAATGAGACTTGCCATTCAAAATCAAAAACCCTTTTCCCCCGCCTTCACTCTCTCCCTTCCTCATTCTCCCCCTTTTATTCAAATGGGATTAATAGATTTAGCTTGCGATCACAGACAGATTCACAGATCGAGAAAATAAAAATACTGCAATTTAACTAAAAATGTCGATCTTTACGCAGTATATTTAAAACTGTATTTAAATACAGTACTGTATAATAATATACTGTGCATATAAAAACGGTTTCTAAAATAAGGAATTTCGCTTATGGTGTGATTTCTCGCCACATCATCATTTGTGACGTCTTCCCGGTTTTATGCCCTTTTATTGCTTAAAAGTCAAGAAAATTGCCCTTATAATTTTGAAATAAGTCGGTCCAATCAGAACGCTCCTTCTGAGAAACTGCGCACTTGTCTCGTTTAAACCCTTCCCAGAAGGTGTGGCCACTGTAACTTTCATCGAATTAAGTTAGCATCCATCTGGAATTATTGTTTGTTCCAGTAAAACATTGTTCAATTTTCGCAGCCCAGTCAAAGGTTTTGAAAGAGCGATACTTTAACTAAAATTAGATTTGTCCTTTAAAGCAGAAGTGACTCATGCGACAAAACTACCTACCGGTAATAAAAAAAAATTTTCATAATAAGAAATTTATACATAAAATTAAAGGTAAAAGTTCTTCCCCCCCCACCCCTCCTCCTCAATGCTCGTAATTAATTGCCAAAAAATTATATTACTTTCTGATATCATTATTTTGTTGAGGCGGTTTCAAACTATTTTCTGAAAATAGACATTTTTCCACTATTTTCCATCGAAATGTTTTTCTAAGAAATTTCATTAATAAATCGTACAATAATTATTGTCGTTTCTTAGCTTGTTATATATTTTAATGACTTATTAACATAAATGCATTACGCATTCAGGAACAATTTTTAAATCTATACATGTAAAGTATTATAATAATTTTAAGGTGGGGCTTTTCCTGCGCGTCGGTTATGACACAAGTCAAAAATGGCTATACCTAACCTTATGAGTTTTTGCATTATAAAGTTTAGTGCCCAATATTTCTAGATCAACGCTAAATAAAAAATTCCAGGGAAACTGTACGTATTGTAAACATTTGGAAAGCTTACTTGAATTGGGGGAGTTTAAGATTGATGTAATGGCTCATAGCTGTCAGCAATTAATCTAGCTTGGAGTATTTTAAACTCAGTAATGACGTAACATAGCTCGCTGAACTTTTATGTATTAATTTTTTATAAGAATATACTGTAGTATATTAAATTTTAGGTCAATGCAAAAATATAAATTATTTTTGAATAAGATTTTTTAATTAAGATGCAAAAATTATTTGAATTTATTAAATGTGTTGATAATGCTCCGAGTGCTTTTATCCATTAAAAATGTTTTTAAGTAAACCAAACCATTTCCTGGAAAAGGCCTGGTAGTAATAAATAAGTTTCTATTAATGCGAGTTTTTAAGAGCACAAACAGATTTTTTTTTTACATAAAATATTTTATTGACGAAATTGATTTTTTAACCAATATTATTCGTTTTTATCTCGTAAGGTTTTTGATTATTAATATTAGTTTATATTTAATTTGTTCGTTTCCAGTAAAACGCCCAAACAGTTCTCTCTATCATTTATCAAATTTCCTATTAAATTTGAAATGTACGGTACTGTATTTAACTTTAATAAATTTTTAGTAACCTGGAATTAACGTCTCAATGGTACTCTCAGGAATAATTGCTGAGCCTAATAATGTACTGCAATGTCACCCTATTAAAAATTATGCATTTATTATAACAAACATTTTTTTCTCATTTTGCAAATCTGCGTTTCTACTACATAAATCCGTAAATCGCAAAAAGTAACGTACACTGTACGTCAATAGCATGTCTCATTAAAATTTGCTAAATAATTAAAAAAAAAATTAATCTCCTCTTCAAGTCGCGCCGATTACTAAAAAAAATCACAAGTACTAATTATCCAAGTACTTAACTTGCTTGGAAAACGTTATCATTATTTTAGTCAAATAGTCAGCCATTAACAGTCAAATTACACAAGTGCTGCATTAAAAAAAATAAATAAAAAAAAAAACAGCGCAGTTTTGAAAATGTTAATCCCTTAGATAGCACTCGGGGGCATAAAAATAGACCCAACAAAAAAAAGTAATTTTAATTAAGCGAGAGAAGTGACGTTTACATAATATAAACGCCTAATTTAGCTAATGCAAGAGCTAAAAACGTTAACGTCTGCTCTTTTCGTTTACCCACCAAAAATAAACAAAAAAATTAAATACAAAAAAAAATAGCAAAAATTACTATAATAATAAATAACTTTTTGCACGCTACCGCAAAAAATCAATTTTTTTTTTTTTTTGAAAAAAAGCTTAACTAACTCACGTCATTTTACATGCCGTACTAAAATACTGTACAGTATTTAAAAAGAATATGCAGCGTTTTCTATACGCATCCAGTATAAGTTTCTGTAAACTTTTTTTTTTTAAAATCTAATTTTTTAAAAACCTGTTTTACGTTGAAACCATCGTTTAAATAATCCAAATTGGATGATTAATGGTAAAAAGCATTTTGGCGTAAAATGCGCCTGCGCAATGAGCGCTCGGCAGCTCCCGTTCTAATAAATCATCGCATTGGAAAGAGCACGCGATTCGCCGCTCAAACACCTGCGGCGAAACCTCTACTCCAACGCCGCTCGATAACTCTCCCCATCTCTTGCTTAACACTACCGATACAACCTGGCCAAAATAATCCGCCATTTATTTTACCCCTTCAATTCGCGCCAACGCAGAATCGTGTTGGGAAATTCGTAAAATCCTAGAAACGCTGAACCGTAATCGGGAGGGAAAGGGGGGGGAAAAGAGACAATTCTCGTCTGCTTGACACTATTTTAGGGATGTAAATGGCGGTCACTCTTCTCTATTGTAGAGACGTCTGGTGGCCATTCAAACCAATCGAACAAACATTTAGCAGCGCAATAGTAATAAAAAAAAATAATAAAGGTTAACACGATTTCTACGAACGTATTGCACTAGACCAACTTCGATGAAACGTTCTTCGAACCATCGCAGTAGTAAAGCATTCATACTCCAGCAAAATATCGTAAACGCAGTTGGAAATAAGGAACACATCCTATTTTTTTTTTTTTTTTTTTTACGAAATTTAATTTTGAAATAATACTAACTTTATTAGTAAAGATACATCAATATATATTTTGTGACCCAATATAATATACCGTATTGATGTATCTTTACTAGCGCGAAGAGTAGAAATAAAATAAGATGAAAGTGCCAAAATAGTAAATTTCAAGAAAAATGAATTTTTATTTTTTTTTCCCCCATTTTGCCGTGACATCTTTAAAATGATACAAAAACAATTACAGTGTACTTGATACTAAAAAATTCAAATGTGCTAGCCAATAAAATACTGTGTTGGGCAGTCTATAGTTAAGCTCAGCAGGAACAAGTTACTTATTTGCTTTTTATTTACATACATTTTAACCATAATGATAAAATAAAACCCTAAACTATAACGAGCCTTAATAGAAGAGAAGGGAAAGCAGCGTGGGCCACATAAATGCTTCGCCTCATATACCCAGACAACGCTTTATAGATATAGGTGGAAACTACCAAAATGGCAGCCGGTGTTAACCAGCTGATGGCGTATATGTTCCCGATCAGGAAAAGGAATAAGCTATCCAATACAACACTACACATTTAAATGGTCGCTGCATGATTAACAAAAAAACACATGGTATACTTTGTGATGGCTCTCTATCATTGTTCCTACTAAGCCGCTTCCTGTATGGCTGATTAGAAAATTTATATCTATCAAATTAAATTTCAATTTGTTTAAGAAAAACAGATTGACCTAACCATAACATCTTCATGTTATTATTTTTAAGAGCTGTTGAGCTGATGTAAATAAATTAGACACTACAGTATTCTTAAAAGCTGAACACTTAAAATTAAATATTAAAATAAATGTTTGCTGTAGTTTTAAAAAATTCAAAGATTAATTATTGTAAAAAAAAAAAGGATCTATAAAAAAGGACTCGTTTGGTACCAGGACTCGTTACTATTTTGTGGGCAATTTATGCATTATACCTTTTTGACTACAGTCACGTACAGCATCATAGCCTTGTAGGCTTTTCAAAAAGAAATTGCACTTTCAACCGTTTTTACTTCTACTCTTCAATTTACAGTAATATGAACATTTAATACGGTATTAATAAAAATTCAATTACTGTATTTTAATTTCTCATAAATTTTAACTTTTGAAGATGAACTAATGTTCTAAAAAGCTATTGAATTATGTTGAACAAAATTTAAATTATCTGTGTCTTTAAAGCATTTTTTAATTAAATAGCTTCGAGGGGCTTGTGCAAGTTGCGGTTTTTACCATAGAAAACTCATACCGGTATTTCTATTTAAAAGGTAAAGAATTGCCTGTAACGTAAACAATATAATACTTTTAATTTACTGCAGTATTATGAACATATGGGGGTAGTTTAAAATATAGGGGTAGTTTATTCCTGGAGAAAATAAAAACTATCTAGTGAACATAAACCCCTTCAAACCGACTCATTCAGTCATTATGTTAGGCATGTTTTATGTAAATAAATTTTAACAAAATTTACTTGCAATTTTTTTTTTTGTTGGAAAAGTTATCGATCGTTACCGGAAAATTTTCACTCGCCTATTAAATGAAAAATGTTGTCCAAAAATAATTCCATAAATTAAAAATATTTCCGCACTTTTAATTATTTTTTTGATGTGTATAAAACTCCCCGTTAATTTTAGTATTTTTTTTTTCTTCTTCTCTTCATTTAAAAACTTTGCAGGACCGTATGAAATTAATGGCTGTCTATCAGCCGTGTTTGTCTAACGCACGTGAGCAAATGACACGTACACATGGCGTGCCCTTCTTTCCCACCCTCAAGTTTTACCACCTTTCAAATTACGATAAAAGTTTTTGAAATGACTAGTTATAATGTAGGCCTACGCACCACATAAAAAAAATTTGTTAATAGCTTTGGATCAGTGTATTCTTTTTCTTTAAGCAAAATAAATAATAATATTAAAAAGATTTCCATCAACGTTGACAAACACCATTAGCAAAAATTAGAAATCTAAAAATGACGTCAATCATAAATTGTAGACTAAAATTTTCCTGCCATACAAGTTTCGTAAACAAAATAATGTTTAGCACGTTACCTGCGTCTTATTTGAATTTATGGCTTCCAGCAACTCGAGCGACATACACCATTTAATCGAAAAATTAATGAACAATCCACACTTACCTAAAAAAAAAAAAAAACAATTAATTTCAATGTTTTAAGTTATTCATTACAAGAAATTCATAAAACCTAACGTAAATTAAGTCAACATTTTTATTATCGCAAAGTGTACTGCATTTATTCATAACCTGGTTTAAGTTTGATTTCGCAAATTACATAAATACTGTAGAACTTACTTATAACGTCATTGAAAAGTTCCGCATAATTTATGACATTTTACTGCCGCCGTTACGTGACGTATAAGTCATCGAATTTCTTCAATAATGCGGTTTCAATATGCTATTATAATACGTGCATACTGTATGCTTTCACAATAATAGGTACAATATGATGGGCTTTACATTACTATTAAATTTTAATTTTGAGAAACAGAACTTAATGTACATATCAAGACATTCACAGATTTTTAGAACATGCGATCGTTGTTTTTAAAAAAACAAAACTTAAAAATAATTATTTCCCCCATTAAATTTAGATCACAGTATTTCGCGAAATTGTATAATCTGCAACTAAAAAAAATTGCAAAAATCTCAAAAATCATCAAAGTAAGTGTTCTGAAGTAGACGAAATCAACATATTTTCTTGAGGAGCTTTATCTAAAGTATAGCGTAATATGATTGCGACTCATAATATTGATTCCCGAGGATGTAATATCCAAATTCAATTGTACATAGTAATGTTTGAACAGCCGAGAACCAAAATAAAATAGGCATACATAAGAATATTTTTTTTCATCTTAAAAAACGCAAATTGTATTTATAAAAATAATAAATACTTTTTTTAAAAAAAATAAAATTTGCGTCACTCTTAAACGCTGTTGGTAAAATAACGCATTACATTATACATTATCTGATTGCACACCCTACGACCAACCTCCCGCATCAACAAAAATCATTATTTGATATTTCAATTTAAATACAACTACATTTTTGTGTGCCCGGAATTCGTTTCACTCCCTCGCCCCCCCCCCCCCTTCTCCGTATTTGTTGTCTTAATGAAAACTCTAACCGGAAATGCTTGTTGATGTTTTGATTTACTCTCCTCGTTCCTGCAGTATGTGAGTCACGTGGGGTAAACGAGAGATAGGAGAGAGAGGGAGGGAGAGTATCTTTTACACTTCAGAAATTTGTTGACGTTGAGACACATCCTCAGCCTCACTTCCGTTTCATCTCAACCACCATTCTCTACTTTTATGTCTTTTAAGTTTAACGCGCATGCGCTACTTTATCGAATTGTCTTACATTCGGTTTTTAGAAGGCTTTCTTTTCTTTTTTTTTTTTCTAAAGCTTTTTTTTCTTTTCTTTTTTTTTTATTTAGTTTTTTTTTTTTGGTTGCGATTTTTGATTGAAGTTGTATCTCTCTCGTTAGATGGAGCTGTTTACCTTTTTTTTTCTTCTCTTTCCCCCCCCCTCCCCTTACCATCTCTTCTCTCTTTCTTTTCTTGCTTAACAATAATGCCGGGTTTACTTCCTGTTTGGTTGTCAGTTGAACGAGCGAATACTTGTTACGCATCAAAGAACGCGCATCTTTTAACCAAATTTATATAAAGATAAATATAAAAAATACATTAGTAGCATCAACTGCCGCTGCTTCACAAAAATGAAGAGAAAAGAAGAAAAAAAATGGCGGGAAAGGAGAGAAAAAAAAATATGCGAGTATAAATTTTTAAATATGGAATAGAGTGAGAAAAAAGGTATAAAGAAAAAACACAAAATAAGGCTTGTTCATAAATTATAAAGAGGGAGAAAAAAACCTTCGGATATTTATTCACGCATTTATCGTCTCACTTCGAATTTAAACGAATTAACCGAAACAAAAGTTTTTTAAAAAAAAATAAATTTCTTTCGATAAAAATATTAATGCGTTTAATAATGGCTACAAAATTCAATAACACTTCTATACAGGCTACTGTATTATTTTGGTATACACGGTGTAGCAAAAAAAATATATATATAAAAAAAAAAAAACCCGCGGCGTATGAAGAAAATGCGATCTATAGGGAAATAAATAGCAAATGTTATTGAAACTAAAACTATTTTAATCCATACCATTTCAGCAACTATGGTTTTACTATTTATGAGCTGTACTAGACAAAAAAATTGACGTCAAAGTGACCTACGCAAACGCGAGAAACAGTAAGGAAGAGAAATAAAATAGGATGAAAGTATCAAAAAGCAAACTTGAAAGAAAAACAGGTTTTAATTTGCTCAAAGATAGTTAACTCAGTCCTATACAGTATACATGTATTATTATACTTTTTCCTAAAATTTCATCGTCCTTAAAAAAAGAGCCAAAATAAATTCTTACTCTTAACAATTGAATATTTTTTAAATAAAATATAAATAAAAAAATCTTAAAATAATTTGACTTTATAAATATTTTTTGGACAGGTGTAGAGGGCACACTTGAACAATCATTTTACCTGCCATGTTAGGAGCAACCTAAAGCAAAATGGCACTTCCATTCTTTTTGGTAGCTATAGGTCCATGTACATACAACCTTACAAAACAAAAAATCGAAATTTTTGCAAAATAGCGCTTTCATCCTTTTTTATTTCTACTTGTTCAAGCTGGATTCGATACAGCGCTTGTAAACGCTTTTAAAAATAGAATAGAACAACTAAATGTTAAAAAAATATAAATATACAGTATATTAAAATAAAGTTTTTCCACGTATTCAGATCATGTATATAGAATATTAAACCGATTCGCTCAAATGGGTTCGCTTTTTATCGATATACTGTGTACATATTTGGCTCGACATTTAGTGTGCAGGCGCTATTTATACCATTCCACTTGTTTTTCCATGTATTTTTCTCATATACGCGCATTTGTTTAAATGTAGAAGTGAAAAATGTTTTCTTTATTCACATATTTGGCGTAGGTGGAGCTGCTGTTACTATCAAATACTGTACTCAAAAAAGGAAAATAAAAGAAATAATAACAAAAAAATAAAAAATAAATAAAAATGGGGAAGTTAGAAAAGAGAATAGAAATGGAAATCAATTTATGTAAAACATAAAGCAAATAAAATGGCGCAGTGTTTTATAGATATAAAGTCGGAGAAAAGAGAAAGAAAAATAATAATAAAACGGTTGTGATGTGCGGTGGGGATACGGAGGGTGGGATCTATTGGATAGAGGGATAACGTCACTTTCCATCAGCTCCGTCATATATAACGCGCGTGCACTGACACGCGCAAATAACTCAGCGCTGGTGTTTTTTGTGCGAAGGAAGTCCATTCACCGAAGAGGGAGAAAAAACGAGCTAAAGCGGAAGAAAAAAAAAAAAAAAAAATCTAGCGTAATTTATAAATTTAAATGTGCGAGGAGTCAGAGGTCAGTGCGTGTCAACAACTGATTCCCTCTGCAATATCAAAAACTAGCAGTGCATAGTTGTTGACAGTGATTGCCGACGCACATAATTAACAGGGGCAGCATCTTCATTTTGCGCCAAGTTGTTTAGCCAAACAAAAACTGCTTTAAAAAAATAATAATAAAAAAAGAAAACATAATTATCTAATTTTTTTTTTGAAAATCAATTTAAATAATTACACTACCGGTATTTAAAAAAATCTATTTTTGTATTTATATTACCGTAATTAGTTGAAAATGAAAAATTAAAGTAATACATGGAAGAAATAAAAATAAGTTTTGGTATGTGTTGGTAAGCATTTGGAATGATAATTAGCCCGAGCAGAGAATTGTTTCGGGTCATGTCAACGAGCAATAAATTATTACGAGAAATAAAAATCCTTCCTATCTAATAAATAAAACTCTATGGAGCCGAAAATGGCGAGCAATGACACAACAACAGCGACGCGGAATGACTTCAATTTATTTTAGTAAAAACGAAGTGATTAACACTGCGCCACAAACATTTTCTAGCCAAAAACTTTGAAAGTTGCAACAACTTTTTCTTTTTGTACTAATTATTGATTCGGTGAAAAATCTTCCGCTTAAATAAATATTAAACATATTCAAAAAAAAAAAAATAATTCCATAATAAACGTGACTGTTTAACATCACTTTCTTCGCTTTTTATTTTTTTTAATGAAGTTTCGTTATTCGTTTTCGACATGTTCAATGCAATGAACACTTTGTCTAACCAGAATCATTATTTATACCAGCGCTAGTATAAAAAATAAAGTTCAAAATAAATAACTAAATAATTCGCTAAAAATTTAATAAAGCTCCGCAGTACATTGATAAATACTACACAAGCTAAAAAAAACATTTCTACTCAACTTCATTATTTTTATGTTAAAAAAAAAAATTCAGTACCGGTATTAATTTTATCTTATAAAGTTTCCCCTTTTTTCAACAAAAAAATAGTTTTCAATGATTATTTCAACTTTGTTTTTAATTTTAATAGTTTTTTTTAAACTTCTTTCAACTTTTAAAAATGTATTTTTTTAAGTATCTTTTCTTATTTTTTTTTTATTTAGTTTAAATCAATAATCATTTTTCAAAATACAAAAAAAAATTCCAAAATTTAATTTCATTTCTGTGGTATTTATAGCCAATTTTTTTTCTTCTTTCCTTTCAGCATTTCCACAACGCCCTGACTTTTAAAGTCATCAATAAATTCAACTTCTTTTAAGCAAAAAAAAAAAAAAGAAGAAGAAACTTGTACAACGTAGGGAAATGAGGTTAAGAAGGCGATGCGATGCAAATGTCCGGCGGAAGAAAACGAAGACTCTTTGGCATCATTAAAACGATGTATGATTAGTAGTTAATCTAAGTGGGTGTAGCGACACAACGTTAAATTTAGTTAATGAATAGCCTATTAAAGTCCGCTTCCACCCTATCACCCACTCCGCATTCCGTAACGACGTCCTTCATCCTTCATGGAAAACACAAATTAATAGCCTTTGCTCGCGCAGCGCCATCTCGTGGTCATCATAAAATCTTCCTTTAAAACGGAATTTATGCAAACGACTTTGCCCGAAAAAGAAAATCAACAATTAATTAGTCGGACACAGTTCACGTCATTAGCATTTAAACAGCAGATAAAAGCGCAACCCGCCCGTCCCACTCCCCTTCTCTTCCCCCCCCCCCCCCCCATGCTAAATAAGGTTATCAGCTCACCGCACCGCGCTACTAGCCTCGCCATTTCGCCTCAATGTCGATGCTCATTTGCATACAACACGTACAGCCAATAACCAAGCCCCGCCTCCTCTTTCTAAGGCGTTTCCCCGCGCGCGCTCCGAGGGGGAAGAAAAAGAGCGAGAGAACTCGAAATGACGGTAATCACCCAAAAAATAAAATAAAACTGTTTTTAACAAAAAGTAAGAAATTTATTACTATTTTATTTTATGTATTATTTTTTTCTCCAGACTTAATAATTTATTACTTGTCAAAATATGTTGATTTATTTTGCAGTATTGATCGTCTTAGGTAACAGTTAAGGCGCGAGGAGGCGGTGAGTGATGTAAATAAATGAGATTCACCTATAGGAGTTGTTTAAGGCTTTGTTTATCAACGGACGTTTACATAGGTGGAAAGGGTCTTTCATCAACACCTGTGTCCATCTATTAATAATGATTAATGGAAAGCCGCGAGAAAGTGAGAGAGAGAGAGGAGCGTTGCAAATGGATATTCATTACGCACATTTATCTTTTCGCTCAGTTCAACCGCTGTTTCCAGTTCGAAAATAAACTCAAACTTCGACTGGGGGTTAAAAGGTCGTCGAAAATAGGGGCGGTAGTAAAAAGTCAGCAGGACCACCTTTTCGCGTCGAAACGCGGCTTATGTAATGGCATTTTGCTCAGTTCTTTATGATGCTGTTGAGAGCGTCAATTTGTTTACATTTATTTGACTTATTTCGATGAAATTTTGACGTTTATATTACTTATTAAAACGTCAAAATTACTTAGGAAAACGTTAGCTAGTAGAAAAAGATAAAATGAAATGGTCTGCTGAGTGAATTGGCTCGCAATGACGTCATCGGTGACAGACATTTTGCTAACGCCAAGTTAACGCGAGTTTAAGGCAAACGCCAATATTAAAGGCAAATAAAGAAAGCTGAACGTCGATTTGATTTTAATACATTTGCCTTTTTTTTTCGGATTGAGTGACAATCCATTTTAGATTTAATAAAGAAGTAGGAGAGTGAAATTTAACAAGAGATTAAGAAAGCTATTACATGAGAAACGACGAAAATATGAACAGGGTTGAAATAAACAATAAACAAAAATGATGGTAAATTCCATTGATCGGCGCCCATCACACTCACAAAAATTCAAATTATCAAATTCTAGAACAGTTCTTAAGTGTTTGCTTTAATATTGACTTTAATAATTTACTGAATACTTGAACACCTACTAAAATTACTTTTTAAATCTTAACACTGCTTCAGCAGAACTTTGATATTTTGGTAAATTTTAGGTTTTTTAAAAAATTAATTTAAGATTTTTTAACGTTTTTTCTTCTTTGATTTTTTTATCTGTTATCTTTATTTATTTTTTTAAAAAAAGTGATTTTAAAACTAGATATATCGCGTTCTTTAGAGATTTTGTATCATTTCTTTACAAATGTTTTAAGGGCTTTTCGGAGGTTTAATAGCGATCAATAAAAAATAACCACTAAAGATAACCATTGGGGATCCATACCAAATCACAACTCAAGCCAAATACCTCCGGTCACCGAATCTCTATCTAATCTTAATGGGTATAAATAATATTTCAACCATTACTTTTAAAAATAAAAAAAAAATAAAAAACCTAAAAAAGAAAAATTGTAAAAAAAACAAAATTATATAACATTTTTATTTTACTTTAAAAATAAAATTGTTAACAAACCAAAAAAAAAAAAGTCTTATTTATGTACCGTAATGTAATTAAATGATCTCATTTTCTGTTTGAAGTTGTATCATACTCCCGCGCATTACGACCTTCCTCTCCTTCCACTTTGAGTTCGCCATTAAGAAAGTTAAATGGCGTTGAAGAAGAAAAGAATTTATTTAAATGAGTTTAGGTATGATAATCGAAGTGTGAGATACAAAAAAATATATATATACTGTATATACATGTATTTAAAAAAATCGATTCTTGCCTCTTACGCCGTGTTACCTTCCGTTACGTTTGCTCTCTCACGTGTATTATTTTTACGTCGACGTTGCAAATAAAAGAGTGGGTACAGTTGTAAGAAAGAAAAGAAAACGAAGAAGAAGTACATGTAGAAAGAAAAAAAAAAGCGCTACGTGACTTTATTAGGTTAAACGTTAAATGACTTTAAATTAAATTATCTTTCCGGGTGGCGCCCTCTACACACCATCCGTGTTACGCCACCTAACGGCAACAGAAAAGCACGTCACGTCCATCCTTCTCTCACTCTCTCCGCGCGGAACAAATGCGGCGGAAAATGACTTTCATTCGATTTTCATCTTAACCGACTATGTAAACGAAGTCATTGGCCGTGGACTCGTTACGTCATCACTCGGGGGC
>JAQGAZ010002751.1:0-15561 GCA_034692225.1 Polydesmus complanatus
GGCCTTTACGGAAGCCATGTTGTTGCTTTGGGAGTTCATCATTCATCTCAAAATAAACGCGTAAATCTTTTTCTATGGTCTCTCGATCAGTGTGATCGCAGCAATGAGCTTAAAAGGTTTTTTTAGTATGTTAAACTTTACAAAGATAGGACCCAAAGTTTCTCGAGTTCTTCGCAATGGGCTTTGGTGGACCTCAGTCGCTGTCATCGTAGCTACTTTCACTTGGCAAATAATTGCTTCTATCAAGAACTTTAATCGGTAATAATTAAACACAGTTGCTAAAATAATTATTTAATTAATATTTTAAGGTTTGTTTGTTTTTTGTTATTTTTTTTTTTTTTTTTTAAATCCTTATTTTTAAGTTTTGAAGTGTTAAATGTGGCCACATCTGAACCTCAAGTTTTGAAGTCATTTCCTCCTGTTTATATTTGTACCCATTCTCGTTCGAATCACATATACGAAGGTAGCGAGGTATTGAAAAACACAATAAATTTATAATATTTATGAACAAACTTGATTTAAACAGTGAAACCCGCTTATAGTGCGATTTTTGTCTATTCCCTTGAACAACACCATTGGAGCATGTGTTAAACTCCCCTCCTCCCCCGCATATAGTGCGAACCCGCGTTAGTGCGATCATATTTTAGTCCCCAGAAATTAAAATCTTGTAAGCCTATAATAAGTCCGTTTATAGTGCGCTCCACGTAAAATAATTATGTAAAATAAAATCCTAAAAATGGGGTTAAAAAATATTTTTGACCAAATGCTTCATTTCAATAAAAAAGACATTTTGATTCTTTGATTGGCGAGTCGATTATACTCGTACGCTGGTCCACATCAATCCAAGTTTTCCAAGTCATCGAGAATTTATTTTATTGAACCCGGAGTTAAGATCGATAGAAAATATTAAAGGGATGAACTTTTAACCAAAAAATACTGTCGATGACTTCAAACTTTGAATTAAGAAAACTTGGACTGATGTGAACCAGCGTACGAGTATAAACGACTCATTAATCAAAGAATGGCGTGTTAAGACTTTGGGCTTGAGTAAATTCCGCCAGAGGACACTTTGAGCATATTTGATAATTTATATTTGTTCCAACACCATTGCTCTATCTATGTAAGTGACAAATTTAATTTAAATCGAAGCATTTTTTACAAAGTTGGGACTTTTTTTGCGTGTTCTCGAATTTTTTTTTTTGCCTCACAGTGTAGTGCGTTCCCGCTTATAGAGCGAAATCTCTTTAGTCTCTTAAATCGCACTATAAGCGGGTTTCACTGTATATCTATAACAACATATTAAATTTTTATATAATATACTTAAGATGAATGATGTCATAGATTTTTGCCAATATCATGCGGACACTGGGAAGACAGTTTCATGCGAGTAAAATAAATTGATTTATGTTTGTTATTTATTTTTATTAAAATTAAAATAAGCATTTTCTTCCAAAACTTTAAGATTTACTAAGAAAAAGTTTGAGGTTATGTTTCGCGGAACTTTAATAACATGCGCAATTATTAAGCCCAAAAAAAATGAAACATCCGGCAGAGAAATAACAATTACAGGTAAACTCGGATACGAAAAAATATCGTTTGGTATATTTGTGGAATATTTAATATGTTTTTTTAGAAATAAAGTTGGAAGTGAAATTTCCTCGGACTGATGATGCTACTGCAATAGGGGCTAAAGTGGGTTTTCACCATATGGCCACGCTGGTGGATCAAACAACATCGGACATGAAAATGGATAGTTTCCATGTGTCGCCGGGGGATTCAGTCCACGTTGAATATTCATTAGTAACACATTAATAAATAATAATACACACTATAGAAAACAATTAATGTTAATCTCAAACCCAAATAGATCTAAATACCGTACACGTTTATAAAATAAATTCCAAATAATTATAATTTTTTTTTAAATTCGTTTTTGTTGAAATTGTAAGACGGAAGTGAGAAGATTGAAAAGCCCTTACACCTCAAACTGCATTCCCGAAAACTCAACCTATTCAGTATTTCCACCATTTACAAGAGCGCCATTCAAAAATTTAGGCGTTTCCTACACTTATTATGTATACAATTGTTATTTTAATGCGTAAAATTGATGAAATATAAAAGATTAATTTTTAAGGAGTGTATTCAATTGTGCCACTGGAAGAATGATGTTGACTGCAAAATGAAGAAATGGCAAAACTGCAGTTGGGGCAAGTTTAATTTATATTATAAAATTGTGTATTAAAAAATTTTTTTTTCATAATTATTGTTATTAGATGTAAATTATTGCAAATGCCGACAGCCTTGCAGGTGTGCATTAAATAAGTGGTTAAGGATTAACTAAATGGTAGTAAAAATAACGTTGTTTGTTTTTAATTTAGAGCTTCAGAGTATCAATTTAAAATTAGACAAAGTCATTACATGTTTAAAAAAGTAATACCATTTAAATTTGGATTTTAAAACTTTATAAAGTTTAACTCAAAATGTCAACAGCGAATCTCACAAGATCACCACCGGTACAACAACTTTACCGAGCTGTTAGACGTCATGTGGTATGCATCTATGTTCAAGCTGCACTTACAAGTTAAAATTTGAAAATGATGTGTATAGGTCGGGAAAAGCAGTGATCTACATTAAAAGACAATCTTCGAATATGAAAGTGGTGACTGAAACTCCTATCATACAGGTCTCGCTTCAACCCAAACTACTTTACAATACTGTTCACTGTTAAAGAGTAAAATTGTTTTGTGACGTTGCAGGAGGATTCGCTAGTGGGAATAATTGGCGGACATTTGGGTCTGTGGATCGGACAGTCCCTGCTCAACTTCGTCGTGGAGCTCCACTCCATCCTGGCCATACTCAAGGACAAAATTAAAAAGCGGCTGTCGCGAAAATCTAAATAGATAATGACGTTTCAGGGTTTTAATTTTAAACTAAAGATTACTATACGTATTTTTATGTAGCTACATTCACAAATCACGATTCGCATAAAGAAGTAATGTAAATCGAACTAAACAGCATTTATAATATTAACACCTAAGCAAATCTTTATGTAAAATTGTATTAAACTATCACTGCATTATATCCTAATTTATTAAGCCTTTTGTTTTTTTTTAAAAAAAAGAAAGCAATCATGTAACGAATTTATGGGAATTAGTTTTAATTAAAATTAAACTAAATTTAAAATAGCACTACATTAAATAAAGAGTTTTACATAAGCTTCTAATTAAATATCCCTGCTTCATTTATGCGTTGATAATAAGCACAATCATAGGTTATTAAAAATAATTTACCGGTAATTATTATTTCAATTATTGAATTAGTAATAATTATTAGCAACCAAAATTATGTGAAAAACGATAGGTTTAAAAAGAACAGCTTTAAAAGTAAAATTCCGTTTATTCTTAAATTAAACAATTTTTTATAGATAAACTTAGATGATTGCAAAAGTAAATGTTCCTAATAATTTAAAAAAAAAAAATTTTGATTAAAAATTCATCAATATTATTTTTTTTTTATCAGACCAGTGTACACATTGATTACTTTATATTGTATCTTCACTTGTCAGTTCTAATCTGTTACAATAATCTAATCAAAATTTCAAGGTGCGAATCACCTTGGGTGTTGAAATATTAGCTACATGTAATCGCAATCTCTTTCCGCAATAAAATTGTTTTATTTCTATTTAATCAAAACTGTCATTGACAACCGAACAATCGTATTTCAAATATTTTGGCCTTGTCAGCTATTATTAGTGTTTGAAAACGTTTGGAGATGGATCGTAGCAAATCTCAAAATGGTAAAAAAAAATAATCAAATAATTTAATTGCTGTACGTTTTTTACTTTAATTTTTTTTTTTTCAGATATAGTTGTGAGCGAAAACTTTGAATTTATAGACAAAGTGGAAGATTTTCAATGCGTTTTTTGTAAAACTTTATACAAGAAACAATTTCGTTTGTCATGCGACCATTTCATTTGCCAAAAGTGTCATAACAGTAGACTCAAACGATGTCCGACGTGTAACTATTACGTGGAAATTGTAAGTAGAAACAAAAAAAAGCTGAATTTGACTATTAATTTTGTAAACAAGTGCTGGATTAATATGGGACAAATGGATATTGTCAAAACTTACAATACAATACATGTGCATAGTATACTTTGTGAGGTGCAGTAGATGACGTATGATATTGACTAAATAAATTTCAAGATAATCTCTAAAAAAAACTATCATAAATCAACAAAATAAACAAAGTCATTTTGATATTTTTCTACATGGGTGTGGCAAGAATTTAACTTCAAATTTCATGTTACATTCTCTAAAAGCAGTGTCCCATTTCCTCTATATTATTCCAACGTAAGTTACTAGCACTTGATCAAAAACAAAAATGTGAACGCTAACTTTGTATACACTAGATTCCAAAGATGTTTAACTATTTTGCACATGTTTGTATATTTTGATTACAGAAAGGAGCAATAATTTATATGGATTTAAAAGTTCAAAAGTTGCGCGTTCGTTGCCGAAATAAAAACTGCACTTATGAAGAGACGATGAAAAACTTTTTGGTAATAAATTGTTTAGCTTTGACCCTGTTATTAGTGTAATTTTTTTTAATCTTCAATTTTAATAGGAAAATCATAAAACTTGTCTGTTTTCTACTGAGAATGTTTCTTCAACGAAAGATGAAGTAAACAAAGATTGCGAATCAAATTTAAATTGAGAAAAACAAACAAACAATTATTATCTTTAAAAAAACTATATATATATTAGGTTTTGCAATCACAAAAATCGATAAATTTTATAGAAGAAAGATTACTCGAAATTCAGGAACCGGAAATATTAGTCGAAGAAATTAAAACTAATAATTATTGTTTGGAAATTCAACCCGAGGTTTTGAATGTGAAAATGATGCAAGAAATTAACGTAAACAATGCAAAAATGGAATCCAAAATGAGTTCTTTTCAATTTGAAAGTATTGAACTGAATTTAATTAAAAAAATAAAATATAATAATAATTCTCATACTTTAATCCAGGTAATTATGCGGAAACGGAAATAACCCATTTTGATGATTATAGGCGAGTTCAATTAAATAGTGAAGACGATTATCAACAAAACAATAACTTGCATATTTACCAAGAACCTTTCTCATTCACCGTTAATAACGAAACGACTGACGTTCACCCAAAACAATTATTATTAATCAATAAAAATGAAGAACTATTCAACGATGGAAAAAGTAAACAAGATGAAAAACTGAATGGATTAGAAAAAACGATAGTTGACCTTCAAATAGAAAACAATGGCTTAAAAAAGTTATTGGATAAACAATATTTAGAAGTGGACGAAAAATTCGAGCAGTTACAACTAAATAATTGGAAGCAAATTAACCAAATTCGAGATCAGTTCCAAGCCGTAATAAACACGGAAAAAAGTCAGAAACTGAGCGCGTTACAAACTTCCGTCGAAGCTTTCCAGTTGGATATTCTCGACAAACTAAAGCAATTCGAAAACAGAGTAAGTTGAAACACAAAATGGACACTCACAATGCGTAAGAAACATGAAACCTGTGTGCATTGTACATTTTAAAGCTGTTGTAAACACTTGTAATAAATATTCTATGTAAACAGTTGGACGCAATGTCGAAATGTATTATAAATGAAGATCTTCCTAAGCAACAGGCAAACTTTATTTTATGAATAAAATATTCAAAGTGTTTAATTATTTTTTTTTAATGTATTTTCAGAAAAACTCTAATGAAAAAATCAAGTTTTCTTTAGACATCAAAAAGTCAGCTTTAGTTAAAGAAGAAAATCGCTTTAATAACCGCCAATTAAGTCAGGAATTAATAAAAAACGATGGAATTCCGACAGAAAATATCAATAAACGTGTAAAAGAAATTTAATTATGCATTTAAATTGTTATTGTATTGTATTTTTTGGGCAGCTGAGTTCGCGGATAAATGAGATGGAGAATGGAATAAGCGCTAACTCGGACGATGTTTTATGGTGTATGGATAAGGTGAAAAAGAACGAGCTTTTGATACTTAAAATGGCTGAGATTGTAAGCAATAACAGCGAAAGTTTAGAAGAAATTAATAGGGATTTAAATCAGGTATTCATTCAATTAAACAATTAAAAAAACAACTTAAATGTCGGTTTTCCATCCTATAGAAAAGCATGGAACAAAATGAAATGAAAATTCGGCTTCAAAATTTAATGGAAGAATTAAATTCAAAAAATGAAAAAGTAAAAACCAAATTTTGTTTAAAAACAAAACGATTTAAAATTGTGAAATTCTCAAATTTTCAGATAGAAAATTTAAGCGGAGAAATTGAAAAAATGTCGACCTCAATTGCGTCTCATGAAATTTCAGCTGAAAATTTTTTGAAATTAATTACAACAAAATTGGATAAAAACGTTGAAAGTGTGAACGAAATCGCTGAAGAAGTATGTGAAAATTAAATTGATTGTTTTTAATTTAAAACACTGATTTTTTTAAATGACAGGTCAATTTATATAAAGACAGGATCAATTTAATCGGCGACCAATTCTCCCTGCAAATACAAAACGTGATTGAAAATATTATCGAACTAAAAGAAGAATTCAACGAAAAATCAATCGAAGAAAAACCATCCACAGCTTCGGACCACAGCGAGAGAAAAAAATCAATAAAATAAATTTTAGAAAAACAGATCAATAAATATTTTAAGCATAAAGTAAATCATTTTTTGTATTTTAAATAAATACACGGTGTCCGTGAAAAAACCGCACCCGACTGAATATCCTTTTAATAATCTCAATTTCTTATTGACACATGGAAAAACTTTACTTTTTAAAAACTTTTTTAATATTTAATTGTTCTAATCTGTGATGAAAATATTCATTTCCGGTCCTACTCAACCCACTATTACAAAATGGTGGGTTGCGCCATCACATTGTACATGATGGTATTGATGTTTCCCTCGTCCGAATCTACGATTATCTTATACAGTAAGACGTCGTTTACGACGAACCCTTCCTCTCCTATCTTCTCCTGCGAAGCTACGTCGATCACCATCTCGTCCTTCCGGTTCACCTTCCCCCGGAACATCTTCACGATGTTCTTGTTGGAGTCTGCGCAGTTGAAGAGCACGAAAACGATGGTCTGCTCAACGTAAGTCTCCACGTAATAGTCGAATCTGCCTCTCAAAAAGCGCAGCACCGCCGTCAACCTCTGACCTTTAGCCCCCTCCCCGTACCCGTCCAAGTGCATCTCTACGTAGGCCCTACACCCCTTAGGGCCGGTGTAGAAGTAAGGACTGGGCAGGAAGTTCATCAGCCCGCGCTGGGCCATCAGCTTCCGCTGCTCGTAATGTTCCACTTTCCACGTGACGCTGCCTTCGCTAGAGAACAGCTGATGGCTGAGGACCTTGGGCTCCAAGTGAATCTCGATGACCAACGAGTCGTCTTCTACTAAGGTGTATTTGGGAGAGAGAAGGGCGTCCCTAGGCGCTAACTTAACCTCGAACTCCGTTCTTCCGTAATTGAGAACGCGATGATAGGTCTGGTTATGAAAGCGGAACATGTCCTCCACTGCTTCCGCTTCTTTATTTCGGTCCTTCACCACGTACGTCACGCGTGGAACTACGTCTAACCCGACTTCCGATGTGACCAAACGCAGAGCGGAAGTGGATTTTAGCACTAATGAAATGTAAAGATTTTCGTCGTCTTTTTTGCTCTTGAGCTGAGTTTTGGCTTTGAACGAATAACCGGCGCAGGGAAATACGTCACTCTCGCACTCCACCACTTCCGCTTCGATTTTTTTCTTCACATCCTCGATTTTCCACACGTAGACTAAGGAGAAATATCGCTCGACGTCAGCCGGAAGTGAAGATAAGTTGCCTTTGGCGCTCGATGTCGATTTAAAAACGTTTTTCTGCTTTAAAAATGGTTTTAAAGTCGCCATTTTTGTAAATCAAAATAAGAGTAAATTATAGCGTGATAAAACAAGCGTAGGCCTACTGAAAATATCGAACGTAAAATAACGACTGTTGTCTCCAGATTAGATATTGATTGTTGTTATTGATAATCGAAAGTTATCAGTATACAACGTTAGATACGATAAAAAAAAATATGTTTGCTTAGTTTTTGATTGTCAAGGGAAAATAATAATTGCAATGTAAACGTACCAAATACATGACTTACTTCATTTAATTTAAAACTATAAATTATGATCAAAATAACTGTAGTTACTTAATGTTAGTTTTATAAGTAGCCTATTTGGGAAGTTTCAATAAAATAAATATAATTAATATTGATAATAATTATTACGTTCATAATATTATTCTGCATTAAATAATAGTTATAAATATAATTTTTTTTTTTTTTTTGTAAAGTTAAAAAACATTATTTTAGTACAGTACTAGACTAATGAATGAAGGTTTGAAAATTCTGAGTAATCTTAGTTTATTTCAAAGCATAATCTGCTGAGATATTGATCAACTGAGAGATATAATCCGTATACCAATTTATTTTAAATACTTTTTCACAAAAAAAAAATAATAATAATAATAATAGCAACAATTTTTAAACCGGTAATTAAAATTGTGATATTTAATGCAGTGAGCTTTAAACACCTTAATTAAGATTAAAACTTCATTTAAATGACTTTTTCTTTTAATATCTAGAGTTATTTGAAATTTTTTTTAAAAGTTATTTGTTAAACGTTAATAATCTTATCAAATTTGTTATATTATCTGCTACACATATTATTATTATTATTGCAAATAAAAATCAAAGTACGATTTGATTTTTTCGAGTGATAAAATGAAAGTTGGCTCGCTAATTTTGTTGCTTGTAAGTTATTTAATTTATAATTTATTTTAAAATTAAACGTTTTTAAGTCGATTTATTTGTAGAGTATTTTGTGTTGCATAAGCGAAGCATGCTACGATTGTCGTCACCATTTAAACCGGAAAAGTAGTGTGGACTGTGCGCAAAGTCCATCAGAATGTGGACCATGTATTTCAGGGTAAGTTTTGCCACATTTGTTTCAAATTAATTAATTTACATATTGGATCATACAAGTACTTAACTAAATTAACTACTAAAATAAATTGAATTTTTTTAAAATTATTCAGTTTGACTGATTGATAGCTTGGATTCTCATGAACCGTATTAGACAAACATAGATTCAATTTAAATTGTAAAGTGTAATCCAAACTACATGTATATACGAGTAGTAGCCTACGCGTTAAAACTTAGTGAAATCATTTATTAAAAACTTTTTGAAAACATTTTTTGTAATTTCTCAAATTTTCTGGTATTTTTCATTAAATGATTGGACCTTCTTTCAGACATTTAACCAATATTATTTTGATAGCCTGAATATAAATTTAAATTATTACAGTTTACGCCTTTTTTTTCACAAAGTTTTAAAATTTGCTTTTTATTAAATTGACCAATAGTTATAAGCTTAATAAGTTTTTGAAATTACTAAGTAATATTTAACTAACAGGTTTGTAGAAGATGAAAACCTTCGAGTGGCTGCCTGCTACAGCGTAGGTAAACTACTCTAGTCAGATTAAAAACTTGTCTGGTTAGAAAATTAATAATGTGAATCTCGTTCCTTAGAAGTGAAAGTGCACCCTCCGTCCAAGATTCTAGCAGACAGATACACTAATATTGAGCTGCCCTGTAAATTCTCCGGCAAACTTAATTGCGGGTGGACACACGACGGTTATCAAGTGGACATCCACGACAGCCATAAGTTCCGCATAAAAAAAACCACTGAAACGACGGATTGTACTTTAACCATAAACAACGTAAATAAAACTGATGCTGGGGTTTGGCAGTGTATTGGAATGTCCGATTCAAACAGTGAGCTGTCCATTAAATCCAACGAATCAACTCTGAAATATTATGGTCAGTGAATAACCTTTTTTTTTTTGCAAACAATTCTTAATAATTTTTGTAATGCTTCAGACGCTGCTATATTTTCATGTCGAACGGCTCTTTTTTTATATTATTTATACATTTTACGGATTAATATGATAAAATAGCAAACAAAGAAACCTTCACAAAATAATTATTATTTACAAAATTCTTAAATAATTTTTTGAAGCAATTATTCAACGTATTATAGGCCAACATGTTGCACTTTTACGTTTTTAAAGTGCAACACGTATTTTTTAGACTTTTTTTTGTCTATTAATTAACGGTTCAAAGTAAAATTTAAATAACAATTAGTCTATTATAAGTGTATTTTGCCCATAAATTAATATTTTGTTTTTCCAATAAATTGATTTTGGTAAGTTTGTTAAAGTTATCAAATATAAAGTTGTTTATTAAAATTAAATTTCTATTGTACCGGTAAAGTATTAATAATTATAGTGCAGTATGATTTTACAAGCAAATAAAAAACTTAAAAAAAATGGTTAATTACAAAAGTCTTTTTCTAACGTTAAAACTTTTTCTAAAAATTACGTCAATAAAGAAAGATAAAATTTTAAAAAATTATTTTTCTAATTTTGAGCAGATTTATGGGATGGATTAATTGCGGTAGATGAGGGATACGACACTCTGCTCATTTGCTTCTCCGAGCAACCAGTCGATTGTGAATGGTGGGCCAAGAAACCTGATTTTAATGTGTATGTTGGTTAATAATCTGCTAAATTAAAATTAATACGAGAAACCCTAAATAAAATGTATATACGTCATCATAGGTACGACACTGTTACCATTGATGACGACAAAGTGCAGTATGTTGAAAAGACAGAAGGTCCTAAGAGAGATTGCTCTATTCGAGTCAAATACAGGTATATGGAAGAACTCAACCTTTTTCAAGGCTATAGTTGGGTATGCTGGGCTCATGATAAAGTGAAAGACGTGTGGAAAGCACATGGTAATTAAAGCAAACAAATTACGTGAGAAAAAGTTGAAAGTTTTTACATACCGTAATAAATTCAAATAGTTTCTGTAATCACAACAGATAATGTAATTATCGTTTTATTATTTACTATGATACTATTAAAAGATTAAATTCTTTGTAAAAAAAAAATTTTAACAAACAAAAAAATCTTCTTACAAAATAATGCTTAATATCTCATTAACATACTGTAATTAGAATTTGTTACTTTCAGACTCAAATTATTATTATAAAAAAATATTTTTCTATTGATTTTCTTTTCTTAAATATTTGAAAAAAAAAAAATAACTTAATGAATCAAAAACAAAAAAAAAATCCGAGCAAAAACTATTGTAAACATGACCTTAAGTCTTTAAAATAAGTACATAATTTTGTACAAAGACTTATTCTCACCCGAAATCATGTACTGCATGTACTTCTTACGAAAAGTGGTTATGCAATTTTTCCAAAGATTGTTACATTTGACTAAACAATTAAATTCATTTAATAAATGCTGGATTACTCAAACTTACTTAAATTGAAGCAAGTAGGGAGCTTTTGAACACTGCAGTTTAATATTTGTTTTAACATTTTTTTTTGTAGGGAATGAGCATGCCGTGTACTTTAACGCTATGGCCATAGGATGGCAAATCATACCAATTCAATATTATAAAGCGTTGAATAATAATGGAACATTTAGTTGTTTAAATAGCACAATATCAATTGAGTTTACTTTGCATAAAAATGTCTTCAGAAATTTAACTTTAAATGCGAATTCAAATCGAGTAAGTTTAAAGGACATTGAAAATTACAATCAAAATAAATGGATCAAAGTTACAATAACATGTGGTAACCTTGCTTCGACTTACTGGTCCGCTGTGATTACAAATGGTATTACATAATTAACTAGATAGTGCACAACCTAAATATTTCTGTTATAAAAGTCTGTTTTTTAGATAATGCATTTCCATTTGTCAGCAATGAAAGCCCAAACAGTGAAAAAATATTGAAAGGTACAGCCTTCGACCATGCATCGCGGTTCCATAAATAGACAGGTCACACGCCCTCAGTCACTAGTTTTGAAGCAAACAAGTTTTCACTCGAGTGACATCCCTCGTTTGCCGGAGTACCACACGTGTTTTTTTTAAATTAATAATAATAATTATTGTCGCATTATCAAAGATCAACACAATTCAAAGATTTAGTGTAAACTAGCTACCCATTCGTGACGTCGTTTTTTCCTCGACGTATAGTAAAAAATCTAATTCAATTGAGCGTATGTTAAAGAATGCTGAGGGCGTGTCTATTTAGGGAACCGCGATACATGGTCGAAGGATACAACAATAACGAATAAATGAAATTCAAAGATTCATTACTGTAAATTATAAATATCATTAGCTACAATTGCAATTAATTCCATGACCTTTAACAAAAAGGCGTATGTCATTTGCAATCAACTATTCCTAGAAAACTAGTGCATCAACTAGTGCTAGAAAAATACTCTTAATGTTGCATTTTATTTTACACTCCTTTCATAGTAATGAATGTATCTTGTACATGTATTGTGTCTAACTACAATAACATGCAATTAATATTCTTTACAGATGTGGAGAAAAATAATTTCTTGCAAATTTATTTTAAAAACAAATTAATGGATGGGCAAACGATTTCTTACGAACAGTTGAAATCTGCCAATGACGAAATGAAATGCGTAACGGATATGAATCCATCGGAAATGAAGTGGTCAATCGATGGGATCGTTTTGTCAAACGCGATCCGAGTTCAATCGCTAAATCTAACCGTCGATAAAATCGACGCGTACTATTTGAAACATTCTCCTACAAATGCAACGCTACAGTGTGTAAATGTTTTTAGTAACGGAACGTTCAACGGAGTTTCCACCAACATTAATTTTCCAGCTATATTGAGTAAATTCCCATCTCAATTTTTTTTGAATACAGTTTAATATTAAACTAAATAATTTTTAGCACCAACTTTGATTTTCAATCCTGTATCAATTAACAAAAACTATGGTGACGCAGCCGGATTGGCATGTGCTTTCGATGTGGCTGTGAGATGCGCGTGGAAAAAAAGGAAAACAAATTCTACCGACGAGTAAAATAATAATAAGCACAAAATTATTTTACAACTATTGATTTATATTCAGTTGTTGTTTTTTTTAGTTTTGAAGAAGTTTCCATTAGCGGAGACTATGAGTACCTAGATGTCTCACCCGGTACAAAATCCGATTGTTCCATTAAAATTCAGCAGCTGAGTGTAAAAGAAGAAGGAGAATGGATATGTCGCGGATGCTACGGAGTGGGTCAACACGTGGATTCAAGAGAGGCAATTGTCACGGGAAGAGACAAAATAATTAACGGCCAGCAACTTTTCACCCTTCCAAAAGTGGATAATACAGTTCCCTTGAAAAGCAAAAGTCCCCAAATTATAAACAACGTATATCTACTAATTTCTTTAACTTTGTTCTCTCTATTAATGACTAAAATTTACTAGACGTATTAATTAGTTTAAATTAAACAGTAATTTAGCAGCAAAATTAATTTTAAATTTGTTGAATTATTTTTAGCTGCAAATTAAACTACTTTTAATAATTATTATGGCAAAAAAGTCGACCAAAATTAACAGTGTGGTCTATCGCTTTATAATAATAAAAAACCAAAGATTAAAATTATAAATTAGTTATCAATTTACTCTTTTATTGTACTGTTATTCTTAAAACACAATCAATAGCTCTTACGGAATGAATAAAAAATAATCAAGCTCAAAAATGTTGGAAAAATAAATTAATAATACCGGTACTCAATTATTAAATTACGACCAATTCTGTATTTATTTATTACTCATAGCCCATTTAAATTAAAAAAAAAAAAAATTAACGTTCGTGAATTACGATATTTTTGAAAAAAAAAAAAACTGGATTTTTTGTCTATAAAACGATTACGATGCAAGCGTCCATTTCCTGCATACTATAATATTCTAATTAAAACTTTTAAGCTGAAACTACCGTAGTAGTTTTTTTGATCAAAATTTCAGTTAAATAAAAAACAAGAAACGTACCGTTAAGATAAGAAAATTTGTGAATAACGACTTTTAAACCGCAAAAACAATACTCAAATAGTAGTCAACAATAATCATATTACTGTGAGAACGTTGTACTCATGAAGTAAATGAACGAGGCAAACGCTTCAAACGAGAGCAATAATATTACTGTATTTTGATTCCTACCTTTGCTGTGTACGAGGTGTCATGGCAGTCATTCACCAACAAACCATTTAAATTCTTCTTAATCGCATCTCAATCATCATTTATGTTGTTGTTGCACACGCAGATTCTCGCGGAAGGACTATACCGATTCACACAATTTCAATAATTTTGAATCTTACACGTAAACGGTGAGGTTTTCAACACAACACACTCTTTCTGTTGTTGACAATGAGAGTGCATAATAATTCTCAAAAATGATTAAATGTTGATCGTGCACTCTTATTATCCAATAGATTTACAGTACAATTATTATTGTACAGTAATTTGGTAAAACGATGAGCTTAAAAACCTCCATAAACACGCCAAAGGAAGGAGTTTCTCAAGGTTAAACAGAGAACTCACTTTCACTGTTGCCTACAGCGGCCTACGAGGGCCATGTAGAATCGCTGTTGACCTCGGCAAGAGGAAATGTTTTTGACGCTTTCGACCTTGAAGCCAAGGTCGAAAGCATCACAACTCTTACTTTTTTTCCAAGGTCGAAAGCATCACAACTCTTACTTTTTTTTACCCGCGAAAACACCACAACGTTTTAACGCGGGCGTTTTAAAAAGAAACTGTAACCTATGTGTATTTTTTGCTTAACCAAACCATAATTATTATTAATAACATAATCCAAACCTACAGAAAATTATGGCCTAACCTAACCATAAATTAATAACATAATCATAACCTATGGGCAATTTTGGCCTAACCTAACCATAAATTAATAACACACTCCTAACCTATGGGCAATTTTGGCCTAACCTAATCATAAATCAATAGCATAATTCCTAATCTTAATGTATGGCTAATTTTCGCTTAATCTAACTATAAAGATTATGATTTATAGTAGGTTACGCCAAAATTGTCCATAACTTGGGATTGTTATTAATGTATGGTTTGGTTAGGCCAAAATTGCCCATAGGTTTAATACGAGTATGTTATTAATTTATGGTTTGATTAGGCCAAAAAAAAAACATCAAATTAGGTCTGTTCGTTAACCGTAATTAATTAAATATTTTCCGGCATAAATGCGTTCGTTTGCTAGAATGCATGAAATTTAATCGTGTTCATTAGCATAATGCATTACTACATTATATTCGTCTGCTTCAAAGCTTTTGGCTACAGTGGGCGACCGCCATCGTACATTGTAGCCATTCCAATTTGAGGGTCAGCGTTTGCGCATGCGCAATCCTCTTTCTCATTAAAAATCGTTCATTTGCTACTTTCGACAATAATTTAATAATGAATTTAATTGGTGACGTCATTAATCATGCATTTACATTTGAGGGGCTGATTTGAAAAGTGGTCCAAGTGCATTTTTTTTGCAAAATGGTCTAAGGGCGGATTCCATAAACGTCTCTCAAATATAAGGATTCCTTAAAGAGTTGCTTAAGCCATTTTTCATTCCATAG
>JAQGAZ010002752.1:0-15561 GCA_034692225.1 Polydesmus complanatus
CAGCCACCGTAGTAGACTTAAATGCAGGGTGTATGATTTGCTTAAAATCGCAGAAGTGAGTCTGAGAGAAAAGAGCCTTATTTAGTCTTCGTTTAACGCTGATTTCGTTCACTTATTTTGATTTTCGTTTTACGCTGATTTAGTTTTATCTTATTCTCGTTTTACATAGATCTAAATTTTGTATTTAATTGTTATTTTATACATTAATCTAGTTTTATTAATCCTCGTTTTATTTAATTTTTGTTGACGCGTGTTCTTAAAAGTACTGTATTTATTTTATTTGCAAGTGAGTGAAATACTGTATTAACCTTCAAGTCTTCGACCATATTAACATAAGTTCTACTGTATTTTAAAGACGGGGTTTCGCGACAAGCAAAGTCCACCCGCTTTGCTAAAATTTACATTGCTGTTTGAGTTCCTGCTCGACTCACCGGACAAGTTTTCTAAAAAAAAGCAATAATAAAACGGAAGAAGTAACGTTAAATATTGAAATTGCTAAATTTAGAAAGATTAATCCAGGAAACCCGAGCATTAAGGTAATTGTTGTTTTTTTTTGGTTTATAGTTAGCCTAATTGTCGAAATTTCCTGTTTTGTTTCATAAAATTAACGGATTTTTTTTTATTTTCGAGTGTATTTTCCGTATGTCAAATTATTTTTTGAACGTGTACACTTATTATTTTTATCAATAGATTGTATTTATTTTCTCCAATTGTCAATTATTTTTTTTTTGTTTGGGAGGGGGATTTGTTACACTGACAGTTCACTGTAGTAAGTAATGTTGTAAGTGACATGTTGCGTAAAAACTAAAGAAAGAAAAGCGAGCAAGTGTACTGTAAGTCAGCAAAAGAAAAAAAACCTCGTATTAACCGAATAAAAAAAAATTAATGGAAAAAGTGAAAGGAATCAATTCCTTTAGGAATTTCATTCCTTTTCACATTTTCCCGTTGTCTATGGTAAGAAAAAGCGAGCGAGAGAGTAAATGACGAGAGCTACGAACTGGTCAAAAAGTATTATTCAACGACAACTCCGCCAAAATCTTTCTTTTTTTTTTTTTTTATTTGTCTTCTTTCTTTCTTATCTTTTAGCATTCGATTCAGATGGGAGTTTGATCGGTGGGTGTTGATGGGGAAGATGGGATGGAGTGGGTGGAACCAATCAAACACTTTTTTTTTTTTAATACAATGGTTGTGTTTGTTGTTTTCTGTTCACCGCTCAGAATTGAGCCGCGCATGCGCGCTAGTTAAAATCTCTCTTTCCATTACCGAATCAAACGACGTCGAGATGAGCAAAAACGGGTATTTGCCGCTGTCAAATGACCGCTATAAACGGCGAGGGTGCGCGCGCGCCACACCTCAAATAACTACATCTTCATGCACGCACTTCCGCCGAGCCAGTTAATTGGGATATTTTTACGCCGAGAAAATGGTCAAGCGCTATTGTTGATGGCAAAAGACGCGTTAAAAAAGAACCTAAAGCGTATGGGGTTGTGGGGTGGCGCGGCGAAATGTTAAGTGAACTGATTGTCGGATTACAGGCCGACGTAATTGATACCGTGTGCCTCTGTTTACGTAAAAGATTGAGATAGAATTTTTTTTCTTCTTCTTCTTATTCGCAGAGCATGCGCTGTACGCGGAATTCGGTAAACACTAGCGTTTTTATTGAGCTTTTTGTTGTCAGATTTATCTCAATTTCTTTTTTTCTTTTTTTTTTGAGGCTTTTCAAGCTCGTTGAGCCCTAGTAATTAGGTCAGGCCATTGAGTCGATTGAGAAATCGCGGGCTCTAGGACTCTTTAAAAATTCTGTTTCCAACAACTTACATGTACTGTATGGTTTTCCCCTGTTTTTCTTTTTTCGGTCTGGGTTAAGGTTCTTTTTGAAAACTGAGCTGGTTTCGGTTTATTGAGTTTTGAAATTTTGATTTGTAGTTAAATTCTTGTATGGTGAGAGCATATTTGGTAAATGTTGACAGTAATGTTTTTGAATTTGTATACTCATTGCGTTATATGGGCTTTTCAGTTACTTGTGTTCTGATTGTATTTGGCTGGGTTTGTATTTCCAAAATTGTAACTTAGATGCTCGATTGAACTAGACCAAAATAAAAATAAATAATAAACGTACGGAACGCAGAAGGTGGTGAACAACTGCTACGACGTAACATGATTTTTGAAGAAAATTTGAAAACAAGTAGAATTTACGATTTTGAAAAACGTTATTTGGCGCACTTTTTTTCTTTTCTTCTTCTTCACTCGAAACCGATTTACGAGACTCATGTTTTTTTTTTTTTTTTTTTTACCATTTTTATTATCTTAATACAGCATAAAAGTTTAGAGATAATGCAGTCGGAGATCGAATAAAAAGAAACAATCGGCGAATGCGATTATGCGACTCATTTGACCGACGAGTATTATTTTATATCGTCCGTTTCCACGCGGTAACTTAGACCTTGCAGTCGCCCCCTGTGATCGCCATTGAAAGCATTGACAGTTAACTGAAGAAACGTAAATGTTAGGAGAATGATAATTGTTTTTTTTTGTTAATTTTATTTGTGCACTGAATTCTCACTCATACGAAGTTTTAATACTTTTTCAACGATTAATTATAAAACTCGTTACTCGTAGTAATCCATCGCATAGTCATTATCATTCTGCGGATTTGAGTACAGTATTCCAATTAAATTCCGTTAATCAAAAACTTCATTAGTCGTATAGCCGTTTGCTAACTAAATACTGTAGTAACAACGACTTTCAAGCGACATTTTTGGGTGAGTCAGTAGTGTGTATAAAGAGGATTACAGAACTTTCAACTACTTTTTAAACTTTTTAAGGTTATTTGGTGCATCTCATAAATAACATTAGTTTATAAATAAAAATAGTGATTTAAATAATAACTACGGTATTATGAAAGCTGGGAATAATTACATTATTTTGAATATCTTTGTTTTTATTTTATACCAGCTATGCAGCCATATAAGTTGCTTGCCTTAAATTGAGTTTGTCAAATTGGAGGAATTAAGTTTCATTTTGCTATATAATTATTTTAACGTGTCCTATTACCATAATTAAAATCCGCTACTCGTCACTGGTACAGTAACATTCGCAGCACCACTTTTAAGGCCTATGAATAGCTACTGTATGTAATGTGATAAGCTTTCTAAAGTTAAATAAAAGGTGTGTTTTTTATTTTTATTATTGATAAATAGTCGTTCGATCTGACGTTTTGATTATGACGTCAAAATGACATCACTTATTTGAAGAGCCTTAAAAAAAGTGTTGCGCAAGTTCGTTGATAAAGGCAGATTTCGTTTTGAAATCTGCAAATAATTTTTACTATAATAACATTTGATTGCAAATAATGATAATTAGTGAATGTTATAAAATGTTTCGTTCATTATTTAACAAACTTTTATCTCCTATTTTTCTCTCAAAAATTTAATCATTTTTTTTTAGAAATTGTTTCTCATTTTTTAGGAAAATTGCATTATTATTTTTTTTTAAAAAAACTTTTGCAAGTACAGTGTATTGTAAAGTAAATGTTTTGCTTGGTTGCACTATAATAACACTGTAATACTTTGATTGGTACGCTACGAAACGTAAAAGATTACGCACTGGTCTTCGAGTGTTTGAATAGCATTAGAAGCAACGCCTCCGTCTAGGGCAGTGGTCGTTGGCATAGGTCCTAGCGGTGTCAAAGGCCAGTGTACGTTATTATTTGCTATGAGGGAAAGAGTTGCCCTTTTCCCATCCACCATCTCTTAACCAATGCCCTAAGCCCTCGTTTAAATGTTTGATCACGTGTCAACCTTGTTTTATTATTCAATTCCCAAGAAAGTCGGTTCGAATAAAGTTTGAAGTCGGAGTCCAATATTCCAGACTGTCACTCGCGATATCTTATTTTTTTCCGCCTCTTTTCCCTCCTTCGCCTTTACCCCTTCAGGGTGGATGATGCCTGAGTGACGTCAGAGACAAGACTCGATTATTTATTCGCTTTGACGGATTTTTAAAAGGGGGGGAATTGGAATGAAGTCGTTTGATCAGTCCGCCAGCTACTTGATCCGCTTCTCGCAAGTAGGCAAAATCCAAGATCTCTTCTACCGTACTTAGCTCGGTGCAGGGTCAGCGCGAACACGCGGAACCACTCGGCGTAATTGCTGTTTACGTCGAATCGCCATCTGGTTTAATTAGTTGACAGCTTTACTTATTTTGCTGGTTTATCAACGCTGGCTGGACTTGCGGATGTTTTTGAGGAATGGATGAAAGGGTCACGGTGAGGTGCGTGGGTGGTTTAGTGTGAAGAGGGAGTGGTAGCTGCGGCTTAAAGATGATCATTTTAGTCAATAAGCGGCCTGCTGTTGATAAAATGGAGGGCGCATAAACGTCGCGGCACAGATTTTAAAGTAAAATCATTTACTTTTCTGTTTCTAAAACTTTTTTCTGATAAATTGTTAAAACTTAAAACTTTTTTTATATTCGAAGTTACTGTAGTTACAAAATTTCCTTAGTCAGCTCCAGAGCCTTTCCGACCAATAGTTATTTACTGTACTTGCACTTGGGTGATGTTGCGCGATGTCAGATTATAATACTGTACACCGTAATACCAAAAGATTTATTGCAAATAAATTCGCAAAAATAGGCTTTTAGAATTCCGTGTTTTCATTGCAGTTTAAGAATGTTTGGAGTTTAAGATCTCGACACACCACAGCGAACTTTCTCTACTACAATGTAAAACTATTTGTCTTAACTAGTTTGCATGCTTATATCGATTTACATAAGTACAGCATTAAATTTGTTTGTAAATTTTAAGAGGGATTCGTCCAATTTCGGTAAAATGTTTTGTATATAAAATAATTAATTGCCAATAAATAGAATACTTTAGAGTCTGAAACCATATTTTATTCAACTTTGACAATCTTATATTTTAACGTCAGCTATAAGATCGATTTTGGCGCCCTGTGATTCAAACACCTGGGGCCGAAGTGACGTGGTCGTTCATTCTAGCTTCGTGCCCAAATTGCTCAATGTATCTTATTCTTATCTCTCTGAAAGGTATTTTTTACAGGGAGGTTTTGATTAACGCGAACCGTGATTTTTCTCCTTTTTCATTCGTTAACCGAGGTAATGAGCTGGAGTACATACTCGTACATTTCTCAAAGCCCTGGGTGACGATGTTGAATCGCTTACTAAGCGTTTTAGTACTGGGTGAAGGCGGTCGTTGAAGACCATTCCTTTTTGAACGTCTATGGGAAGCGGAAGTTCTCCGCACACGCAACACGGCGGTTGTAAATTATTCGCGCCATCGATTTCACTCTTAAAATGTTTTTCTTTTGACTATCATAAATTTTCCTCAACCGATTATGCAGCTTATCTGATCGCACGGAAAAGCGATTTCTCTCTCGCTCTCTCTTTTTCTCTCAGCTCGCTTTCATTATGCATTTACAAAGGTTAAGTATTTTCGATATCACGCTGCCTCCGGAGTCTTTTTTTTTTTATTTTATTTTATTTTTTTTATTAGGGGTTATGGAGAAAAAAATATACCTTAATCGATTTAACAAGCAAACATGGTGCGAGATGGATTAAGGTTAAAAGCCTGACATAAGTTTGAATGGGAAAGTTTTTAATACTAAAACATGTATGGAGATGAAAGAAAAAGGGCATAAAAACGCTTTGTCCATCACGGATGCTGCGTCACTCTCTTCGTCATCGGGTGACAACGCATCATTGCCGATTTTTACTCACAAAATCATGCTCTTGTTTACGATGCACACTTTTTAAGCGGCTCATTGTTCAATTATTAGAAAATAATGAGATTTTTTTAATACCGTATTATTTTTACAGTACGGTATTATGTTTACGACGTTGTCCGGGACTCGTTTGGCCGGAACTAGGGGTATTTATTTACATTGGCTAATGAGCATGTGGAAAAATGGCGTTCACGTTTCGTTTTTCTTTCGCTCCAAGCGGTGTGTTCGTTTATATTTTGTTGGCGTAATTTTTAGGGGTCGTCAATGGCAACCACAAATAAGATAAAAATATTTAGAACTTGCAAAAAAGAACAGTAATCCTTGGCTTTTACGTCATCGAGATTTTATGTACGCGATGGCTTCACTATTTTCTTAATATTGTAAGGAAATTAAAAATAGGCGTTTAAGCGAAATTGTCACTTATGGCTATGGTTTCGCGCGTGTAACGGTAGAGTGACGTTATAAACTTTTAGGGTTGAAGATGTGCTATACTGTTTTTTCTATAATTAATTTTATTATGGAGTTTTATAATTTTATTTGAGGCGCTGAAATCAACAGCGGCTTACTGTATTCATTTTTAGCAATTAATTTTTTTTAGCGAGCACCATTTTAACGAAAATTAAAATTTTCAGTTAATTTATACGATTTTATTTTAACGACTATTTCGTTGCAAATTAAATTTAGTACCCGGTAATTAACTGATTAAAAGTTTGATCAATTCACATCTTTCGCAATTTTTATTATACTCAAATTTAACGATTTTTAATGGAGAAAAATATTTAAAGTTTTCGTCGTTTATTATTTTTTTTCCTACTTTCTGCCGCAGAATTATTAATTCTGCTAAGTGATATGCGTTTTTCTTATGAATTATTTTTTTGAGTTTGCTTTTGTTACTTTTTAAGTGCTTTTGTAAAGTCATAATTTAAGTATTTAATTGTTGTACTCGATGCAGACACGGAGTTGATTTTTTCTTTTTATGCCATTGAGCATTATTTTTTGGCATTTGGCACGATGAAATAAAAATAAAACAGCGGCTTTTAATCGTTCTTCTTCGTGAATATAAATTAAATTTGAATGTTGACAATTTTTACGATATTTTGCTTTAAGTTAAAACAAAAAAAACAAAAAAAAAAAGCAATACATGTAACCTACAGTGTAAAAGTAGAAATTACAAAGTTGAGACAAAGATATTTTTTGTTTGTTTCCTCGGTAAACATTTTGTGTTTTCTTTCTCGACGTTATATGAGCAAAGTCTAGCCGTAACTATTTATGTTTGAAATTATTATGAAATTAAATTCAGACTTAGAAAAGGGGGGTTGCGCTGCGTTTAACCGATTCGGACAGATGCCATTGACAAACTCATTTTGGGAAATTGAATTGGCGTTGAGAAAATGGAGATTGTCGGCTTGGCGTGGTTGACTGTGGCATAAAAGCGGAGCTATTAAGTTAATGTCATCGATAGGTCCTCATCATGTGTATGCGCGTGCGTGCAATTGTAAATAGAGTATTCTGATTCGTATGACAGAATTAGTTATGGAATGTTAGTGCTTTTGGCATTCGGTCAACCATCCACTCATCCTCTTACGTAAACGGCTGCTACAGCAATTGTAAACTTTACTACTTGAATTCTAGTACGAGCTGCGAACAACAGATGGCACAGATCAAAATTCCACTTTGGAAAATGACGGGAGGGAAAAAAGACTATAGCTTCTCATTCCCACAGCTCAAGCTAGTTGCCGTTAGAACCCGATTAGAGCGAGTTGGTCGAGACCGATTAAATGAGACTTGATTATTTGCTAACCTAATTGATTTGATTAAAAAAAAAAAACAGCGCAAATATTTGCGTTAAGTTGTGACATATTATCTTTGATGGTTGAAGGATATACTGTAATGTTTCGAATTAACAGTAATTAAGTCTCTTAATTTCCAAAGTATATTACGGTATCTTTATTTATTATCCGTTTTTATTTACCGGTTCTGCTTTATCCTTCTCAGTTATCTTCATCTGCTATGTCTACATGTATCATTTATCTTATATCTTGAGCGTATGGACGGTGTGGTATACGGTTAAGCTTTATCGCTCGTTCTTATGCTTCTTACGAGGTAAAGAATTGAATTTTTTACGTTTATTATAAACTGTTATAAAACGAAATCCTAAGGAAGTAATGACGTCAGGAGAATTTTTTTTATTAAAAGATCACAAAAATAAATCCTGATAGGCACCGTACCATGTTGGATCATTGGATGGTTGGGTTGATGTTGTTTTAACTTTATAGGGACAGCGTTGATACTGTATACTGTATAGCCAATAGCGGTGACAACTGTTCAACAGCCGCATATTTCCCCACATCAAAATTGCATTTAACAAAGCTGATTATCAGTAATATACCCACCCACAATATATGAACACTTATCAGTAAACATATACAATGCTGGACTGAGAGAAATAGCGTGTTTAGCCTTTTAGGAGGGGTTGAATAGCGAAGTTATTAAATACTTGAGTAACTTACGAAGCAGTAGTATTTATAATATGATGAAATTGGTGGTGAAAGCACTGTATTTCAAAATGATTTGACGGGGGAGGGTGTAAAGTTACGTCATTATAAATAAATAACGTTTGTAAATGAACGGGAGTGCAATTAAACATTCAGCGGAGTTGATTCTTGAAAATTAAATCAATTAACTTCAATGTAGTTGAGGGTTTTGGCTTTCACTTCTTGATCGACCAATCAACAGCTGGAATTTCTTGGAAACGAGTTTTTATGGAAGTCAAGTACAGTAGAGGTTTGATAATCCGAACAGAGTTTGGAATTTGTTCAATAAATAAGTAGCCTATTATAAAAATTCAATTTCATTTAGGGATAGATTGAGGGATTTCGAGTTTAAAAAGGTTTTATTTGTTATACTGTTGCGGCTAACATTTATTAAATTATTCAAGCTTGAAATTTTTGATTTAATTTTAAGTATTACGGTATTCCGTATTTTGTCAACTTTTTGAATAAGTTTTTAGTAAATACAGTATCCTTAAAAGTTTGAACGAGTTTTTGTTTTTCTCAACTCCATTAATGTTTGTTATTTTGAATTCAATCTGTTGACGAAAGATAATTTAGCTTTTTATTTCAGTTACAATAGCTCGAAGAAGCTTCATTGGTTGCCAAAATTGCTTGCTTTTCCGTGTGAAGTACTGTACAATACATTTTGGAGATTCAATAAAAACTTGTACGTACGGGTATCATTCTTTCGGGCGTTACAAATAGCAATAGAGCAGACACATTCGCTAAACAAAATAAGAAATAAAAAAAAAAATAGTTTCGTAACAATTTTTTTGATTGTTGCGGTATAGTGAGCGAAAGGGTTGAAAGCGCTGTTGAATAAAGAAAAAAAAAAAATGGAAATAACATTTTTTTTTATGTACATGTATATAAAATTTATTTTTTCAACTAAAGGTTAGCCTATTTGAAATTTTAAGTTATCAAAATTTACATTGTAAGGAAAAGATGGTGGCACGCTCGTTACGTATACGCTGTAACGCCGCGTAACTCGCGTTTGAATAACTTTAGCCATCCTGATTCGCAAAATGTGTTATAAAATATTCTATTAGTTTTATCCCCTCGTTTTTTTTTTTTTTTGAGCTGGCGGCAAATTTCACGCGGTAATGAGAAAGCATCGTCAAATCCGGAAATGTAAGGAACGCTTTAAGCAGCGCCGGATTTTTCATGTACATGTACAATCACCGTTTTAGTGGGCCTTTAACTAGTGCTGTTTACGGATTAAATTACTGTGTGTACACCACATAAACACTAACTGCACGGTATAATTTTCTCATTAAATTCTGTAAACAAACTCTCTCTCGGAACTCGGAATGCATTAACCGAAATACACTTAGCTAAACCAATACTCACTCGAACAACTCAAAAAAAATTTCTTAAAAAAAACTAATCGGCTTAATTTAAAAAAAATGAAGCACTGAACTTGCAATATAATGCACTCGATGAACTTAGAAATAATTTGAATTAGTCATTTTTAAATCCCTAATGAAGATACATGTATTAAACCATTTTTTTTTTATCATTAAGCACAAAATGGGAATATTTTTTATTAAACTTAATAATTGCTATATTTTGTCATTGTAATTATAAATAGAAAAGTATATGGGTGTTATGCATTCTTGGAAAAATTTAAAACAAAAAATATAAACATTTAATAATTATAAAGAACGAGTACAGTACATGTACTTGTATTTTGATATTTCTATAAGGTTTATTTTTTGGAAAATAATGAAAATTATAATCCTACAAAACTATTGAATTATGTTGTACGAAGTTTAAATTAGCTTAAATGTAAAATATTTGTGCTTTAAGATTGGTTTTGAGTACATGTACTGTTACTTGTTTCAATATTTTTACCATAGAAAAACTTACGTTTTCGAAAAGGGAACATTTCACACACAAAAAAGCTGCACCAGGCACATTGCACGAAGCTCAAAACGGTTTATTTAATACTATTGCATACCGGTACTGAATTTGAAAATTTGTTACCTGTATTGTAATTACATGTACACTCAACTAAGCTATAGAAATATTGAGTGACAAAACTTTTATAAAAAATATATTTTAGGAACTTTAAAGCTTACGCCAAAATATTAGTACATTTCATGCATTTGAAAAAAAAAAAAACGGGCGTTATTCATTTGGCCGAATTCCTTGCCTGGTTTGCTCGGAGGTTGCAAAGTCTACGATGATTTCATCTGCATTTATATGTCGTTGCGCATCGTTACCGAACAGCGGTTATTATTTTCCAGCCATTTTCCTGGCATGCAGAAGCGTATGCAAACGCCCTTCGCAACACCTCAATTTACTCAATTCCTTTGCTTTTTCCTTGTTCCAACTAAGCATCCAATTTGTAGTTTGATCTAGAATCATCCGCTGTAAACACATTTACTAATTCCATCCCCGTGCTTTTTTTTTTTCACTACTGCCTTCTCCATTTCTCGCTCAAAAGAAGAAGCTCGTGTCGGCAACTCTCTCCATCAGGGGAATACACAATGAGCTTGTTGAACACGGTCGCCAGTAAAAACCGAGTTTTTATTTGTTTCGCGTTTTATTTGAATGTAGAAATTGGTAATACGAGCAGATTGACTTTAAAAAAAAAAAAAAAAAAAAACAACAGGGGGGGGGGCGGGGGGGGGGGGGGGTTTTTTTTATCGCAGTTATTTATTGAATGGAAACGCCGGCCGCGAGAGATAAACTTTAAAGAGATTTAATTAAAGAAGGAAAATAAGGGAAAGATAAGTTTGAATTGACGAGCTCAGTGTAGATGCATCAAAGTTTGGTTTGAAGAACGCAATTAAATTAAATTTGTTGACGATTTTTAAATACAACATAGAAAATACTTATTTTCTATGCTGTATAATAAAACTACATTAAAAACCGGTTATAGTGCGATTCAAGGGAGTGAAGAAAATTCGCACTATAAGCGGGATTGCACTATAACCGATCCCGCTTATAGTGCGAATTTTCTTTAATCCCTTGAATCGCACTATAACCGGAAAATGCTCAAAATTTTAACTAACGTGTTTTATTTTTTCAAATGAAGCATTTTGCTCAATTTTTTAGGATTTTTATTCTGTTTCCACCGGCACATATTACATTATACATACAATTTACTTAGTATTTCATTCAATACGTACGCAATCGCACTGGCCTAGTGTACATGTACGTGTATTTTGTCCAAAGTCTTTTTTGGGAAAGCAAATATCCCTCTTTCTCACGGCATGTACAGTATTGATGTTGCCGCCTTAGCAACAACTTTGAGAAGTAAAGAATGTACAGTACCAGTGCTACCGGTATGCAGCCCTGCCGGTATGTATGCATGTACTATATTTCAAACGAATCGCACTATAGCCGGACTTTTTATGCTCTCGGGACCAAAAAATGGTCGTACTATAAGGCTCGTCGCACACTGCCTCCGCTCTACGCTCTCCGCCTGTGTTTACTAATCCCCTTTCCTCCTGTTCACCCTTCCGCACCGGCATTTTCTCGCACACTGCATCCGCGTGATCGGATACGCTTTCCGCTTCCCGCCAAATAGAATACGCGCCAAAATAGTGCTTATGGCTGCTTAGTGCTCAGTATCAAGGTCGCGCATGCGCAATGGAGAGGAGCATCTTTGCGCATGCGTGAACGCTTCCGACTTTATGAAAAAATACTTTTCAAGAAACTGCAGCGGAGAGGAAGGGGAGATAATTGGTCAAGCGCCAGGGGCATAAGTCGGATGCGGATGCAGTGTGTGGATTCCAATTGAAATACATGCTTTTTAATTTTTCTAGGTCGAGCGGAGGAGGAAAGGGGATTAAAAACACAGGCGGAGAGCGTACAGCGGAGGCAGTGTGCGAGGTCGCTAAGCGAGTTTTTTTTAACACATGCTCCAAAAGCGTTGTCTAAGGGACCGGGCATAAATCGCACTATAAGCGGGATCGCTCGGTATGGGGTTTTTACTGTACTTTTTATGTAGAACGAATGTCAGTACTTGTAGTAGGGAACCAAGAGCATTGATTTGCATGTTTATAGTTTATACTGATACTATAAAGAGCGTCACTTTAATGAAATTTTCCGTGTAACGACGATGCTAATTTTTGAAGGGTATTTTTTTGAAGGTTATATCTGGAGTATAATCAAGGCTAGAATAATCTGTTCAACAAAATTTTGAAATTTCTTAGAAATTCGACGGATATTTTTTTTTTGTAATGTAGGTTAAAGTAAAATGAAAAAAATTTGTTTTTGATTTTAAAAGGATCTTCAATAGGTTAAGTTTTTTAGGAATCGAAGAAAAACCTATTTCGTTACTATAGCATTGTTGGAATTTCGTTCTGATTGGTATCAGGAATAAACTAGAACACTGCTTTATTTGTGTTTATAAAAGTAAAATAAAATATTAATGTTACCGAGTATTTGCAGTTGTTTTCTTTGCAGTAAATTGCAAGTTTTCTATGGTAAAAACTAAAACTTGCGCAAGTTTACAATATAATTTTAATTAAAAAAATATGTCTTAAAAGCACAGATAATTTAAACGTAGCTTACGTGATTTATGGGTTGCACAAATTAATTCAATAACTTTTTACGATAATAATTCTTTTCTAAAAAAAATTAAAAGTTATGAGAAATCAAAATAAATCGTTTTTTAAAATAGTAATGTAGTTAAATGTTTACATTTTCTTTTAAATTTTTTAAGCGATAAATTACTCGCATTTTACTTGTTTAATTTATAATGTTTTATAATTTTTTTTTTAATTAAACACGTTATTAATGTTATGTTTTGTTTGTAAAGGTCCCCGAAGCTGATGGCAGTGTGTGGTGACTGTTGACGAGGTAAGCACCGTTATTTTATTAACGTTACATTTATTTAAAAAAGGAAGAATTAAATACAATTTTTTTTTTATATTACTGTATAAATAATTTTTATCTAAGTGAAACTGTTAAGTGAAGCAATAACTTTTTTTTTATATAATCTGTAATAAAAGTTCGCTCGGAAGTGAATTAGGAAAGCAAAATGATGGCAAATGAATTTTTGGGCGCGAAATCGGAAAATATGATTATGTTCGCGGCGGTGGCGAGTGAATTTCGAGGCTGTTTATTAGGTTAATCATCGTCGAATTAACCAATCTAATAAACACTTTGGTTTTTAATATTATGTACAAACAGTGTGAGCGCTGCTCCACAAAAACCGATTATCTGCGTGATAAAAATGTGCTCAAATTTTTTCCCACTTCCTCTCATTATTTTCGTTTTGTCGGTTCTAAATTTAATTAAAAGTAACTTTCGTTGCGACGATTATGTCCAACTTTACCAGAGGTGGGGTTAAACTATTAATTTTTGTTTAAAATTATTATTTAAAACTTTGTTCGAGAAATTGAATTTGTTTAAAAATTGTTTTAAACGATTTTATTTTAACGTGGAAGCAATGAGTTTGCGCAAACGTAAGGCGCGTTAATGCGGCGGCATAATGCCGGTTAATGGTTAAACTTCCGCTGAAATTTAGGGTCCGAGTATAATACCGAAAGCAGCGTTTATTTTAATGACCGTGGATTATATTACTTGATTTTACTTGATTTACTTGATTTTATGATTAACTGAATCTATACCGGTAATTATTATTGTACATTTTTTTTAACGAAAAAATTCGTTTTTTGTACGCAAAGATTTTCGTTAAAAAAGGATAAACAAATAAAATTCAAAGGAAGGAGATTTAGATTGTAAAGGAATTTGAAGTTGTTTAGGGCTGCGCATTAACTCTATTAATGTTTTAGATAAAGTCTATAAATAGCCATATAATAAATTATAGTTATAATATTATGCGAGTAATTTTATAAACTTACTTTAAAAAAAAAACAACATTTTTTAAATAAGTAGCCTAATTGATATAAAAAAGTGCAAACTGAAAATAAGTTTGAATAGAATCGATATAAAAAGTGGAGCGTTGGTAGGAGAAATAGAAATCGAAAATTAAATTAGCGTTCATAGAACTCCGGCATGAATGAAGGGTCTAGTTGCTGTGAATTCAATTTATTGAGAGCGTCTTTCAATTTTAATTGCGCTATTTAAAATACTATTTTCCAAACCATCGAATCTTGATTACCGAAGCTTGTTTTCTTATGCTATGTTTCCTACACGAATCAAGTTTTAATGGAATCAATTCGGCCAAGTCTTTTTTGACTTGCATCACTGGCAGCAATCTGCTTTGTGGAAAAAGGGTTTCCACTGAAAACTAAGGTAGTAACGATGTAGCGTCATATTCCTGAGGTTTTTTCTCGGTTATTGCACTGATGTAAATGAATAAATAGATTTCAAACTCTGACTACATAAGAAGTGGACTATAGTATAAGAACGAAGGAAAAAACCTTGTCCGCGCAATCTTTAAACTTGTTTAAACTTTTAGACTTTTATAACATTTTTTATTGTGAATGTTTAGAAAAAATTTCCAATGCATATTTTTAATGCGTGAAAAATCGGAATTCAAAATTTAATTACATTGATAATTATTGATGTTTCTCGTTATTGTGTGCGTAACGGCTGAATAACGCAAATCTCGATTTGGAACTTTGATGTTTTATTACTCCGTATTATATTATTATTATTTAAGTTATTCGCTGTGCTAACGTAATTGTAAAATCGATGAAAAATTCGTTTGGGGAATTTCTGTAATGACCAATCTAAATTCAGCCAATTATAATTCAAAAACTTTTTGAGCATTTAAGCTTTTTTTTTTTTTATATTATTATTCAAATGGTACAGTATTAATATTATTGTAATATGATCAGTCTGAAACGCTGAATATTACGACACGTCTAGTGCTTGTGCGTCAACCACATTTTTGCGCTTAAATTGGTATAATGTTTAATGATTCACGTGATCTATCGACGAAATCGCATTCCGCACGCGCATTACATGCCCGCCAACATTTTCTGTTCCTGCATTTATTCATTTTTATTTATTTATCTAATAACGGGGCGCTTTTCTGCCAAAACGATAGACTCCCCGAATCATTATTACTGTATGGTACTGTTGTTTGTCGTTATCGATTCTCTTCGTTCTCTTTCATATTATTTTTATAAAGGGGTTGTTTGCGTTATAGGCGAGATTGGATTAGGATTTCAATCCTATCTAACCGATATACAACTGGTATTAACTAGAGTACATCGCAAATCCAAACACTGCGTTGTCCGCTCTCTCTATATAATGCACTGCATTGTATATCCGGTTTTCTTCATTTCTCTATATATATATATATGTAAATTGGGGTTTTAATATGAACGCAACTCTCAACA
>JAQGAZ010002753.1:0-15560 GCA_034692225.1 Polydesmus complanatus
CTATGCATTTATTTTTTATATATATACCGGTATATAATTTTTATTTTTGCATTTACTGTACAGTATTTTTATAGTCAAAAATTTATAACATTTCAACATTGGAATAAAAATAAAATAAAAATAAATAGGGCTATGATATTTTTTTTCTCCTCCTTCTCCTTTATCCACCCCCCTTCTTTCCCAACTTCCATTGAGAAAATCTTTATCTCTATCTGTGCGTTTGTTTCGCCCACCCACCCACACTCTTTCTAACTCCATTTCGTCTTTTCCTTTTTCTTTTTGCTTTAATATCGATCCACGAGATGTCTCTCCTTGTTTCCATCATTTTCTTTTCCCACTTCTCGATTCAAGCTGACATCTTGAAAGATCTACATACGAAACATTTTTCAATCACATCTCGCACCTGCTAATAATAATAGTACGGTAATAAAAATCTTGTTCCCTTAACTCTCTCCATCTTTTTTTTTTGTATATATATATATTTTTATTATGATTATTGCATGCTTTTCAATTCAACAAATCCGCTTAACATTTTTATTTCTTTTGACTTTTTCTTCATCTATTTTAATTTTAAAGCTCGATAAAATGTATATACGGTACTGCACTGTATGTCGAAGTTTCTTGTATGTTTTTTTTTTATTTATTTAAATCAAGGCGAAAATCTTTTTCGTAAATGACCTGAATAAATATTATCATAATCTTTTTTTTTTTTTTTATTATTATTATTTATTCAATTATTAAAAACAAAATTTATTAACCTATTTAAATTTTGTTTTATAGATGTTTTTTTTTTTATGAGGAGAGATGAAGATGGAGAGGAAGACAGATGCGTGTTTATATTTATTTTTCCATTTATCTTTTTTAATAAACAACAGCTTTGTTTCGGCGTTTAGTGTAAACGGCGCGCGTGCGCAATGCCGAAAGAGCATTCTAAAAGTCAAATCTAATTTAGGTTATTGTTGGCTATCTATTTCAGCTATTTCTCTTCACAGACAAATCATCATTTATTCTCATTTCTCTCCCTCTCGCTTGCTACTTCTTCTCCACTTTCATCCATCTACATCACTCTTTTTTATTCTCGCGTTTCATCCCGGCTTGTTTTTACCTCTTATTCGTTTCCTTCTCGTATTAATTTTCACTTTCTAATTAGTTTTCGTTTCTTAATTGTTTTTACTGTTTATGCTTGTTTTTTTTTTTTTTTTCAATTTTAATCTGTGCCTTCATATTGTATTTTTCTTGTTTCATCTTTTTGTTTTCATCTTTTTCTTCATGTGTCGTATTTGTTTTTCCATTTGCTTATGGATTTATTCCTGTTTCTCTTTTCCATATCACTTCATTTTTGTGTTTCAATCATCCTGTTCTCTTTTTATTTATTCAAATCTTGTCTTTTTGTTTCTTTTTTTTTTTTTATTTGTTTTCATTTTAATTTTCAGTTTTTCTTTGGGTTTTTTCATGTTTTATTTTTTTCGTATTACATTTCTGTTTTTTGTTTTTTTTTGGGGTTTTTTTTTTTATTTTTTATTACGGTATTAAAATTTTTCTGTTTTTTATTTGTGATTGTGTCGTTTTTTTTTTCTAATTGTTTACCGGTATGGACTTATTCGTGTTTCTTTTTACCTCCATTCTCGTGCCACTTTATTTTCGTGTTTCATTACGATGTTTATTTTTTATTTAAATTATGCGTATAGGCTACATGTATTTTGCTTTATGTTTCTTTTCTCTGTCTAGTTTATTTATATTATTTATGTTTATTATATTGCATTTAAGGTTATTGTTTTCGGGTTTTTTAGCTATTCTTTCTCCATCCTTCTGTTTTTATGTAATTTCTGTTTCATCTTAGTTACGTCTTCAGGTGCGTTTCTTAATTTTTCCAGGTTTTTTTTCTCTTCCTTTTTTTTTTTTGTATTTTATCCTTTTGTTTCTTCGTTTTGTTTCTATTTAATGTTTCCATTCTGTTTCCTTTTTCTTTAGTTAATTTCTTTCACTTTCTCATGCTTTTTTCCATCATTCTGTTTCTTTCTCTCATCTCTTATTTCTTCCTTACTTTTAATCTCCCTCCATCCTTCTGACTCTCTTATTTTTACGTTTTTATCTCTTTTTCACAATCTTGCTTCTCATGTTTTGCATTCTGTCTCTCTTCCATCTCGCCTTCGTTTTCTCATCTAAATAGCTCACACTTTAGGTATTTTTTTTTTTATTTATATTTTGATGAGCGAGAAAGGAAAGAATGAAATAAGAATTTCATGCGAAGTAAGATGAACCCATCGAGTTAATTGTGGGGTTTTAATTAGCATAATTTTCTTCAACAACTAACCTCTACTCGTCAAAATAAAATTTAAAAAAACAAACACAAAAAAGAAGAAGTGGCAAGCCGTCAAAACATTGGCGGAAGATGTAACTAAATTTCAATATGAAATTTGTTGAACGTTAAATCACAATATTTTTTATATCTAATTCTACCTTCATCTATCGCTTAAACCAAGTTATTGATTTAATATCGGAATAAAAAAAAAATGATTAGTTGCGTGGGGCAAGTGCCAAAACGTAGAACAACTGTCTGTTTATTTTGAAATATTTAATATGACGAGTTCAAATAAAAGTTTGGGGTTCGATAGATATTGCGCTCTTCGAAGTGCCGGTTGATTGCGGGAGATGAAACGGTGCTCGACGTCGCCAGAAGATAAATAAATATCTGATTGAAAGTGGGTGGTGAAGAAGGGATGAAAGGGGGAGGGGGTTTACTTGGTGTTTTCTTTTGTCGTGTAATAAAGAGCGGAAGTTGTAATTGCTTTTCACGTAGCGCAAACAAAATGCTTTACGGTTAAGAAATAACAAAAGGTCAACATACTATTAACAAAAGACTTTCTCTCATCCTTATTTATCACCTAACATTATGCTAAAACTAAAATTTTTCTTTCCTTTTTTTTTTTTATTTGATGGAAGATAGAAAAAAAAAATAACCTTTTAAAGAAGAAATTTTTAACAACTCATCAACGATATAATTGTGAGGATTTTCACACTTTCGAAAGCTATTATTTTTTTTTTACCGATTGAAAAATAGTACGGTAAGTTATGATAAGTTATTTTTATGATTTAATTTCTTAAGTTAATTATTTATAAAATTTAACTGAAATTGAGGAGGCATACAAACTCATTTTAAATTTAATTATTGCGCTGTGTTTTTTTTTTTCGAACGCGAAACGAAGTCTGGTCATCATTTTATTTGATTTAAGATTATAAATAGAATTTGCTTTTCTACGACATTTTGAATAGTACGTCGCGTCCTCCGATTATTTTATTATTTTTTTTTCGAGTTTAAACGACTAGTAATTATTTTTAAAAGCCCAATGAATTGTTGCGATTCAATTTTGTCTTAACCGCATTTCGTCTTAGACTGGGAGAGACGAAAATGACGTTGAATAAAGATGGCGATCACGCCCAGTAAGCGAGTGATGCAAAAGTAGGGTGGTAGGAATGGGGGGTGGAAAAAGAGAATGGTCGTTGTGCAAACACAAAACTTAACTAGTCGCATATCCTTTTCATTATCCTACACGCCGTTGTGGCCAACTCGCTCTACCCAACTTCTTTTATATCTTTACCATCTTTCAGCCTACACATGTTCTTGCAACGAAATGAACGTGTTTCACCTCATCTCGCTGAGCTAACGAAACGGATGCCGGTCTTAGCTTTTAATCACCCGAGGGGATGAGGGAGGATGGGTGGTGGTGGGCGGGAGATTAAACAAATTTAATGCCGATTTTATCATCTCTCGTATTTTCTGATTTGAAACGTTTCTCGGGGACTTTCTACTTTCATTCTTTTTCATCGACTTTTATTTTTCACGGAAAATCTCGGGGATTTTATATATACTTGTATTTTTTTCCATCTTCATCTATGAATTAGAGAGACATAACAAGGATAAACGAAAGACAGAGAGAGGAGTGAAAGAGGGTGTGTATAGAAAAACGGAATGATGCTGAGTGAGGGGAGAGAGATGCTAATAGAGAGAGTGAGAAACCGAGAAATGTAGAGAAAGGCAGAATGATGCTAAGAGAGAGAGAGAGAGAGAGAGAGAGAGAGAGAGATTATACAAGAGTGCATACAAAATAAATTTTTATTTTTTTTTTTCGTTTCATTTTTATTTTTAATAAAAGGGTTACTGTATTGTTTACGTTCTGCGTTACAAAGAAATGATTTTTTTTTCTTTTTCACTTTATAAAATAAATTCTAAAGAAGTGAAAAGGAAAATTTTTATGAAGAGAATTGATAAAACAAAAATGAAAAAAATCGAAAATTCTGTGAATAAATTTAGGTCAAAAAAAATTTTGTTAACAGAAAGAATATTTTTATTTATTTATTTGTTTTATTATTACATGTAAACAGTTTTGAAAAAATACTAAAGTTTTAATCATTAAGTGAGGATTCTTTAAGAAAAAGTATGTAGCCCTACTTTTATTTATTTTTTTTTTTTTAAATTGCAATTGAATTTAGTTTAATTGAGATTATTTGTAAGGGGATTTTATTCAAAACTTCATTCACAACGGAGATTACTAATTTTCTAAAAGTCACGCTTAATTGAATTATTAATAAATCCACTCAAAAATGTGAGTATTTACGTCTTAGAGCACATTCCCCTGTCTCCGATCTTATAAAAAAAATTTTTTCAAAAATGTTGCAAAAATTTTCAAAGCTGAAAGCATATTTTCTTTGGTTCGCAAATGCTGGGTTGGAGCTCAAAACCACAAATAATCCGCAAAACGACCAAAAAAAAATTTGTTATTTGTGCACATACAGTAACATATTAAATAAATTGAATCGCAAATTTCGAAAAGGGTTCATCTCCTATTTTGAAACAAGCCACATGAGCCCTTTTTGCATTTTTCAAAATAGGAGATGAGCTGTTTTCGAAATTTGTGATTCAATTGAATTAAATTGCATTTTTTTTAAGATAATAGTTTTAATTAAAAGTATTAAGCCTACGTAACAAGAATTCCATTCAAAGTTTAAAAAAAATTTTAGGAACTTGTAACTAATATTTAAGAAAAACGTCTGCGAACAATTTAAATTATGAGATAAGATAAAAGAAAAGTTTTTGAAATTTTTTTAACAAATTCTGAAATATTTGATATCTTTTAAATGTGAATCATATTTAAAAAAATCATAAAATTGTTTTTGAAAAGCAATTTTTAAATTGCAATTTTGAGAGAAAACAAAAATCTTTAAAAACGTAAATTTTGAATATAAAATCTCTTTGGCTAACATTATTCCTAGTGTTATCTGCTTCTTCCAAATGTCGTATAAAAGAAATGTAATCAACAAAAGCAGAGTTACAAAATGAAAGCAAATAGATGAGTTTTCCATGAGCTAAAGCAACAACGCATTATCTCGGCTTAATAAAGATGCGCGCGCGGGTCATCGTGACGATATCAATGAGATCATTGAGATGGAATAAAAAGAATATTCGATTTAGGGAGCAGGAGAGACACGTTCGCCACTGAAATTAAGTGAGACGTGTCATATGGAATGCCAACAATTCAGGAGCCAAATTCTATCATCTTCTTTCACCGTAAACAACACGTCACATGCGGGCGAACTTTTGCCAGAAAACAATACCGCGCTCCAATGTCGATATAACGAAATTGTCCACCAGATTGAACAAAAAAAATCTGTTTGCCCAATTCAATTTCGTTGTATCAACACTTGTACGTAAATATTTCGGTCAAAAAAGGTTAAGTGAACTTGGGTTTCTATCCTACCAAAAACTTGGCTCGAATCACTTACCATTTTTACCCAAAAAGATAAATTTTTTTTTCTTATTACAGAATTCTTTCTCTCTCCTTTTCAATCTTTGCGTACGCGATGATAACTTTTTTTTTATTATTATTATTTTGTAAGCCAGAGTGATGCTCGGGAGAAGAAATTAAATACCTCTCTAGAAAAAATATATATATATTTTTTTATCTTATCTCTAATAGATATGTCACTTAGTTTGTCGCTGAATTGATTTTCACCGCCAACTTGGATGGTCGTTGCAACCGTTGTCGTCGTGATTAGTGCGGATTGCACTAAAGTACTTTAAGTGCGCAAAAATTATGATAGTTTTATCGATTTTATTTTTTTTATATCCGCGCGCCTGAGATCAATCACCTAATTTGCTTCGTCTTTTGTTTCACTTTACTCATCACTAACCAACGTATCGATGGGCCAAATCGAATCAGATATTTGATTTCTACATGCGAGATGCAGCAGGCTTCTGCGCGTCGTGATTAAATCAACATTACAATTGGTGCCTATTCTATTACTAAACAATATAGTGGAAGAATGAAACGACATTAAAAAGACAGAGAAACCGTATGGCACGAGCGGCTTTTTTTATTTTATTTTTTTTATATCTATAAATAAAAGCAGATTGATGTTAAAGAAAAGATGAATATCGATCTCCACGGATGAAAAGTTTAGCTATTGTAGTTAGATTTGCTTGTCAAGATTTTATTGGGCAATGTTTTCGTTTGTAAGAGTCTTTTTTTATTTTATTTATTATATATTATCGTGCGGAATCTTTTTTTTTTTTTGGAAAGATTTTTGTTTATATCAGATATTGATTTTAGTATTATCGAGATTTATCTTTAATACATATTTTAATTTTATCGATTTTTATCATAACGTAATAGATTTTACTCAGTTAAATAGTCAAAATTATTTTGCTCGTAGTTACTAGGGTATGCTTATCTCGTTGTGATGCTGTATCTTGTTGTCAGTAGTGTTTGTTTGTAGGTAAAGAGCTCTGGCGTATCGATCACATAATTTTAAAATAAAAACAGGCAAATTATAATCAATGATGGCACGAAATTCATCAACATCCTAGCGAGTAGTTGCGCTAAGTGCTCAACCCTTCTATTGAGCTTATGTTAGATATTATATAGTGACGACCAATAGCGTCGCGTGGGTATGTGAGTAAACTTACAAAATACTTCCCCCCCCTCCCCTTCCTTGTTCCTTCTTTTGTTTTTATTTTATTAACTTGATTAATTTTGGCGTCAGCTTAAAGAATACAGTATATGACAAAATAGACAAAATACAGAGTTTATACCACCAAAGAAGCATGAGGTATTGTTTTTTTACGAAACCAAATAAAAAATGGCCATACATGTACTTTAACGAAGTTGTTTTATTATAACTTTGTATGTTTTCTAGAGGTTCAAATTAATGCAAACAACTAGAGATCCTTTCCCTATTTATTTTAAGTAAGAGTTCTGGACTTTTAGAAGTGGAAGCATCACAGCTTTTGAATGTTGATCCACAGTACAAGTGGGTTTTAAATTGAGGCAGCAAAATAGATCCCCAAATACTAAGATCTGGCGAGTAGTAAAGTTTTGGTCTCCTTTGAAAAGCCCTTTGCTTCAAAAACTCAGAAAACTTGAAAAATGATGGCAACTAAATGAATATGATTTCACTTTTAGGGTTCTAGAACTGTTATTTAGAGTAGTTGGTGATTGGTTTCTCGAAGTATCTACTTTGAAGTTGATAAGATCAATTATTTGAACCTTAGCAATGAATATAAAGCATTATTAAAACAGTCGCGTTACGTTTATAGCAAACCGTTACATATATTTTTAAGAATAAAAGAAAAATTGAAAGTTAAGAAGCAGTATTTAATGAAAAGAAAAAGAAAAAAAATCTTAAAATTAAGCGGCTGAAGGTAAATGGGGAGGGGCGGGGGAAGCAATAGGAATAATTTGGCTATGGCGCAATGCAAAAAACAGCATCTTATTAAAACATCATGTTTTTGCTTTTTTAATTTTTTGTTTTTTTAGGATAATTTAATTATTTGGAATATTTTGCTGTGCTTGCATGATTGGGTTTTTCTGTTTAGAATTTGTTAGTTTTACCGTTTGACTTTTTTTTATATCTTTTGTCAATATTTGTAGCAGTTTGTGTCAACCAAAAATAAATTAGATTTGTCTACATTGTAATTAAAGAAATTGAAAACGAAATAGAGAAGATTTTAACTTGATTCGGATAATTTGAAAAAGGATTATTCAAAATAATCTATTTAATTAATACATTGTAATCGCATTTGAAAAATATTCCAAGTGCTTTTAAAAAAAAATGTTATTTTAGTTTAAAGATGTTTTACTATTTCGAAAGATTAAGCTTATATATTGAGTTTTTTTCTATTTCTCGAATGTTCTTATTTTTTCGTTTTTTTTTTTATTACTTGTATTATTATTATTTTATTTAATATTTTTTAAGTAGGGGTAGTTACCTCAATAAAAAATTAACTTGTAGGGAAATTAATGGAATTTTGTTTAAAGAACGAAAAAACCAAACTTTTGCATTGATTAGAAACACAAAATGCATATTTAGCATCATTTTTCTTTCTCTTCCATAAAATATTAATGTTGAAATTATTTTTTTTAAGACTTCACAGCTGCGTTTATTAAATAATAAACTCAACTGTGCTCGTGCATATAATTTTTTTTTTAGAAACAATAATAATTTATTGCCATTTTTTGCTTAAAAAAGATGAAATTGAAAATGCAATTAAATTTTTTTTTTTTTTTTGATATTAAAAAAATGATTTTTGCGTGTTGAGATAAAACTTTTTATTTTCCCAACGATGTGAGTTTTTTGTGAAAACGTCTAAGTTCTCTTGGAGCATCATTCTGCCTGATTTTTTTTTTTTTTTACTTTTATAAATTCTCCAATTTATTTTGAAAATTATATTACGCACACGCTTCGAAAAGGCGAAAAAGAAGTCAAACACGTGCCAATGAGATGCAAAAGTACAGATAACGTGAATTTAAGGTTTTGAGCTCGTAAAACATGAAGACTCAGTAATGTTCTATTTCTTAAGAAAAACGTAAATAAATTGCCAAGAGCAGTTTTGAATAGCAAAGATTAAAAATGCTTTTCATTTGTTTATAATATGTTGTATAATACAGTAATAAATCTTATTTTTTTTATATACCGTATTTGAAATTATTAATTTTTTTGTAAATGTTTGCTTTTATTTTTGGATTTTTACAGATTCTTCATATTATGGTGTTTTTTTTAAGTTTGTCAGGGCGAAACGCTAGATTGTAACTCAATAATTTACTATATTGTTTTTGCAAAAAAAAAAAAGAATGGTTTTTTTTAAAAAAAAGAAGCTTAATTTATAGTTTTGTTATTGTCGTTGCGATTTAAAATATCGAAGTTATTTTTCAACGATTTTATGGTTGAGCGCATGCGCACTATTTTTCTAACCTTCGTTTAAATTTTAATCATTCTTTTAAAAAAAAGAAAGTGGTTTTAATTATTTTTTGCTTAAAGAATTTTAATCTGGTTTGGTAAAATCTATTTTATTGCCACGAAAATTTTAAATAAAGAAATTTACATCTACAAAAAGTTCATCTCAGAATGCACGTTTCATGAGATACAGGCTTGCCTCGTTTTACGATGATTCAGGCACTCGCGTGGGATACTACAAGTACGTGAGAAATTGCGAACAATTTTGCACCTCATTGACTTGACACATGATTGACTCCAATTTTGTCTTCTCGAAACATTTTGCGTAACAAGTCTTTCAAAATAAATTGGCGAAGTTGCGAAACGAAAATAAATAAATCAGCCAGAACGATGCTTCAAGAAAACCTTAACATTTTCACTAAAAGATCGCTCCAACTTTAAATAAATATATAAAAAAAATGATTTATCAAACCAAAATCATTTTTTAAGCGCCAAAAAAATACGGCAAACAATTTTAATTGCGTTTTCAAGTTAATTTTTGTTTTTGTTTTATAAAAATTATAATTAAACTTCCATAAGTCAAATAACTCAAGTACTGTACTGATGAAATGTTTTACTTTTTATTTAGGTGGAAATGTTTGAAAAAGCCCTTTGAGACAAATAACCTTAAGATGAACTTTTGAGTTTGAGCAAAATCAGGTAAGAAATCTTAATTTTCTTATTAAATTATCTAATTTTAATCGAATAATTCAGTGTTTTTAAATGGGGTGCCGCGGCCCATGTCATCCGGCGAGAAGCGTGCTATTCAAATGGCCTATCCTTTATACTCGTAATCAATTTGAGGAATTCAAATTAAATTGTTAGAAAATTCATTTTTTATGTTATTTTTTTCTTCTTCTGATTTTGATCGTTTAAAATTAGACAAAGTGGTCATGTAATGGTTTACCTCGTTGCATGAGTGGCGCGCATTTGTAATGAACTACATTTGCCATAATAAAACATTAAACTCAAGAAAACCGTACTGTGCGTAGTTAAATGATTATCAAATTTTATTTTGAGAGATCCAAAAGTGATTTCTTGCTATCAGATTTCCTAATTCAGTAGTAGATGAAAAGCCATTAGACGTGAAATTCTCAGAGGGTTTGAAACTTAATCATATTAGAGCGAGGATCATTACCACTTTCGTTTTTTGGTGGAGGAGGAGGGGGGGGGGGGGGAAATGCAGCTGAATGGAAGGGAGAAAGATTTGCATATAAAAAACTAAACTGCAATTTTAGCATTTTTTTTTTCTTTTTTCTTCCTTCTGTTTCCTAGGGATTTCTGGAGTTCATTTATCAAGATTTTACTATACTACTTGCGTTTGGTAAATTTTAAATTCATTCGATACTTTTCACGTTTTGAAATTGAGACTAGCAAGAATTTTTTTTAGATGCTTATTTTTTGAAATACAGTACAGTACAGTTGAATTTAATTTAATTGAAGAAGTTTGCCACCTCTAAAGTGAAGGTTTTATCATCTCTAATCCGAGTTACAAAGCAAAACAATGTTTTTTTTATCTGCCTACGATTGGCAGCTGTTTTTCAGGTTTCTTGAGATTTCTACTTTGACAGATTTTGCAGATATTAAAATAATACAGAATTACGGTGACTTTCATTACTTTACAAATACACTTATAATTTTTAAAATAAATGTTTTAGCCATTGAACCGAAGTTGTTTTAATTGGAAATAGTCACTGCAACCTCACAGATAATGACGTTGGCATTTATCCGATATAATCTTCGTATTACTGAAAATTTTCTTGTCGAAAGTTGGGCTTTTCTTGGTTTTGATTTGTCAGGGATTTACTTGTAGTATTTTCTTGACTTATCTTTTCGTAATTTCTTAACTTAATTGAACTGGAGATTGCATTGAGTCAAAACCGGGCACTATTTTGATGAAATTTCAAGTAATTTCTTTCTTAGGATTTATAAGGTTTCGTACATTTTTTTTTTAGGATTTTTAATCGCTCATACTTTATAGGTTAATTGCAATCGGATTAATTTCAACTACAGTAATAGAGATTTTGACGCATAAGTAGTTGGCATAGAAATCTAAATTAATTGACTCACTGCGTTTGTATCGAGATAATAATAATAATTTATCATCGTAATTCATTGGAATTTAAAACCCTTTTAAACTAGAACTGTTCTTTAGATTTCCGTTTCGCGAGCATCTCAAATGCGTTCCTCTGATTCTCTTTTTCTCCAAAATCGAGGGACCACTTCTACTGGAAGACCGCGACCACCCATTTTAAGGCCCATTTGTAAAGGTGTGCATTTACAAATTGGCCTTAAAAATCCGGTTGAATTGTTAGAATTCTAAATTCTTGATTAAAATTTCTAGTAAGAACATTCTAGTCAAAAGAGTTTCTAATAAATTAAAATGAAAATAACATAAAAATAGAACCACTTTTTTTATTCGGTCTCAACGATGGTCACGAAACAGAGGTTTCACTGCAATCCCAAAAACCTTACCCGCACTGTCGAATTATTTAACTCGACAATAAAACAAATGAAAGCGTTCGATAAGGAGAGACACGGGTTAAAAATGTTTTCGGATGGGTCTCCCTTATCCGCCACTCCATCTATCATTGTGCCTGCTGTCTGCCTACCTTTTCGCTTGACTTTGCCGATGTAATCTCCCGCGTGGTACGCGCATGCGGGTGAAAGCGCCGCCATGTGTCGTTTGTCACGCTTCACCTGTCCACATAGACTTATTTAGATCGAGAGGGATGAAGTGAATGGGGGGGGGGGTGGATGGGAGTGAAGAATGGGGTGGGGTAGGGTGGTGGTTGCTTGTTGAAACAAGTAAAGCTTATAATTCACCATAAACATCTCAAAAAATCTTCTTCCATCATTTCGCACATGATAGATGGCGTTGCAGATACATTTTTATTTCACGCGCGTTCGAGCATCACGAGTAGGTGATGGAGTGAGGTGCGCGGTGGATAGGGGGGAGGGGAAAAAATCGGAGTAACACGTCTCGCGGTCACTTAATTTGATTAGAAGTTAATTAAAGTCGGTTAATGACGGCTTTTTCTTTTACTTCCGCATAGATTTTTTTTTTTCTTTTTTTTTGCCGTCTTTTCTTTCTGTTTGCTTTATCGTTTGACGATAGTGGCGCTGTTGCTGCTGCCACTGGGCGTATCACCATTATTCTCGATATTTTATAGCCAAGAGGAGTGCTTTTTCATCAGAGAGGAACGATTGAAAAGAAAGTAAATAATGGAGATAGCTTAAATATGCCAAGAAATTGCCACGGATTTACAGAAAAGTAATTGAGATTTACAGTAAAGGTGTTTACAAGTAGAAAATGAAAGGATTTGTAATGACGATTTAAGAGAAAGATTTATACGGAAATAGGGAGATATTTTGGGGAAATGAAAATGTTTAATGAAAGAGTGAAAATATTTGCATTGAGTGAGATTTCTTTATAAACATTGATAAAAAGTGACAGAGCAAAAGAAAGCGATACCGGCATTTAAAAAGAAAGAAGTTGGAGTGGTTTACAGAGAGGAGAAGATTTGCATTTTAAAGAAAGTGAAAGGAGAAATAGATTTAGACAGGGAAAGTAAAGAGAGATTCACAGAAAGTATGAACGAGATATACTGTACGCTACTGTAGATCAGTTGTAGATGCCGCAGAAATGTATAATGTATGGGTTTACAACAATGGTTCAGCAATCCGTTGATCTCGGGGACCTTTTTTGTTAATATTATTTGTCAAAAAAAAAAAAAAGAAAGCGGTAATATTGGCACAATTTCTACAATAAACAATTTTTGCCTCGCAAATTCGGCGTTTGTACTTTAACTAAAGTCACTATTTTTATTATATTATGTTTGCCTTTAATTACAAAATTGAAAAGCCAATTTCTTGAAGTAGATCGAATTGAATTTAGGAAGTGCCGTTCGACTACAAAAGGTTGAACTCCACTGGACTGAATATCACTGGAGACCAAAACGAGAAGAAGATTCAAGCAGGACAAAATTTTAATACCTCCCCTCCCCCCCCCCCCCCCTTAAGAGATTTAGTTTTCCCCCCAAAATATGTCGCCGTTGGCAGGTTTCATTAAATAAACACATTATCATTTTTCAACATTAAAAATATGAATTTTAAACAATAGAAGAGATTTACAAAAACAATACCGGTAGTGTAATTGGAAAAAAAATATATAGCAAAAGATTGTATTGTTCAAGAAAGATTTACAGTAAAAGATACTGTAGACACTTACACGGAATTTACACAGGAAAATGAGAGAAATTTAAAGAAAGATAGGCAAAAGATTATAAAGATGGAAATTCACGAGATTTATAGATGGAAATGCATGGGATTTAATAATGTAAATACATGAAATTTAATGATGGAAATACGTAAGATTTAAAGATGAAAATACACGAGATTTAAAGATGGAAATGCAAGAGATTTAAAGATGGAAATGCAAGAGATTTAAAGATGGAAATGCAAGAGATTTAAAGATGGAAATGCAAGAGATTTAAAGATGGAAGTACAGGAGATTTAAAGAAGGAGGCAGGGTACACGAGTTTTAAAGATGGAAATACACGAGATTTAAAGAAGGAAGTAAACGAGATTTAAAGATGGAAATTCCCGAGATTTACAAAGGCAAATGAAAGGGAGAAATGTGAGAGATTTAAAGAGAATAATACGGGCGTTGGGCGATATAAAAGAAAATGCAACAGATTTAATAAGTTGAATGCAAGAGATTTACAGAGAAAAGTGAAAGAAATTTAAAGAGGAAGAAGGGCAGGGAATTGGCATTGTTCGAAAAGAATTTTACAAAGAGTGCGATTAACAGAGTATAAAGGAATTAATTGATAAGGTAAGATGACGCGAGATCCAAGATGGCGTGAGTGAGAAGTAGGTCACGAGATTGCGTTTTGAACCAGAAACGTTGACGATTGTAATAAAAGCAGACGATGACTTCTTCATTCTCAGCTTTCAAATTAATTTCGCGCCATCTGTGCGCCATGATTTATTAATTGAGCCTTTCCCTCTCCACCCAACCGCCTTCATTCCCTCGTTTTTTCACCCACCCTCCCACCTCTTGCCAACCTCCACCCACACCTTCTCACTTTCTCCTTACGTCATATGATATGGCGCACGGGAGAGAAATAGAAACACACAAGTCTATATTTTTTTAAGGGTCTTTTTTGAATGGGAATTAATTCATCAGATTTAATGATAATCTGTGGCCCAACGTTCGTCTCGCCTTTCCATAGCCTCGCGGTTCGCGGTGTGGGCAAGGATAAGAAACGCTTTATAAAAAGAGAAATATTGCCGGAAATTAAGTTTGATTAATGACAATTTTTCCCCCCTTGCCTTTCCCCATTGTCGTTTTAATAAACTCGAGCTTCGTTTGTCAAGTCAAACGGATCAATCGCTCTCCGAAAGCGGACACCTGCGAATATGAGGCAACCAGCTAACTTTTCTCTAAACGATTCCGTTTATTTCGCCTCGAATTTTTTTTCGGTACTGGGGGATTTTTTGCTAGACCTCAAACCCCTTGTAAAACGAACACCTCTTTATTATGAACGATTTTAAAACTTTTTTATGAAGATTTTATATTATTATTATTAAATTCTTAAGCTTTATGCTACTGGCCAGCCTCTCGGTGGTCTTCAAAATAAAGACATCCATTGAAAATGAGATTTAAAATGGATGGTCACGTTCTTGCAGTAAAGGTGAGGTGGTCCACTCTTAGAGTGCATTAACATGGGAAAATCGGAGGGACGTTTTTGAGGTGGTCTTGCGTAGAGGTTTCACTGTACCTGCGTATAATCAACGATGAATGCTTTCTGTAACTTACGGTTCTGTTTCATTTTTGTGCGATTAAATTTTCGTTTCACTGAAATATATTTTTGAAAAGTGGAAGTGAATGTGTGTTTGGGGGGAAGAGGGGGGGGGGGGGGTGAACCCTATGTATTAGGGACGATGATTGTGTTCGGGCAAAGAAGATTGTTCCCCATCTGGCAGCCAAAAAAAAAATTTGCTGAGGAATAAATCTTGGGAGAAATCGATTTATTTTGGAAAATTGATGATTTGTAGGCGGGGCGTGATCTCCATTGGGGTTGTGGACGGGGCGTGACCTCCGGGTGGCGCCAATGCGCGAAAGGAAATATTTTACTGATTCTGCAACCGGAAGTAGTCTACCGATCTCGATCAAAATATCTCTCGAGAAATCAATAAAAAGAAGAAATATACAGGGTGGGGCAGCGAAAAGTTCTTTTTTCGAAACGCAATAAAACATATTTGATAAATTAGAATTTTTTTAA
>JAQGAZ010002754.1:0-15554 GCA_034692225.1 Polydesmus complanatus
TGTTCCTGAGGTCATTTTACATCTAAAAATCTACTTTTAAAGAATTTTTAACACACTTGCTTTTTTACCCCATTTCTAAGTTTCTATCAAAGGCAAAAAAGGTGCCGGCATAAACTCCATAGCTAAACGCAAGTTATCAGATGACGTCACTTTACAAGTTAATGTACTTAACGTCGCTTACGGGACGTTAAGCGCAAGGTCTTTATTAATGAAACAGTGGATGATTGAAAGGAGAGAACGCCTCGTGGTTAAAAGGACGAACGAACAAATTACTTTCTCCCAAATTAGCATAGTGAGTTTTTCTGCGTGTATTGACATTTTAATAAAATATAGAACAATTAAATGTTAAAAAAAAGTTTTTCCATGTATCATTAAAATATTTAAGAGATTATTAAAACGATTTAACGCTAATTTAATTGGGTGAACTTTTTTTTTTACGAACAGCTAGTGTATACATTGTAATGATTTGCGGCTGGTTGTGGATATTTTTTTGCAACTAAAATGGAAAGTCAACTGCAGGTTGTAAACACTTGATATGTTTTTACTGTATTTGGATTTGCATGTACAGTACAGTAATGTACTTGTATATGTATACTTTTTGCCCAAGGTATGCCTCAATTGAATTTTAAAACTAAAATAATTAATTGACTGCTATTCAGATTTGGCAAAATTATTTCAGAATCTTAGGCATAATCTTACTATAAAGCATGATTTACCAAGCTTTACCTAACATAAAAAAAGACCATCTGTAAAAAATACACAACTTAACATAGAATTATTTCTTCTGAAATAATTTTATTTTATGGTAGAAGTAGTTCTGTGAAGATAATTCCATCATAAATGTAAAATATTTTCACAAAAAAAAAAACCTTGATTATTTTCTGTGAACATTCTGCAGAATAAAATCAATTAAAAATAAAAAATTTTCAGAGTAAAAACTTTTAAATAATTTTGAAACAAGAATTATGTAAAGTACTGCATAATGTTAGAGGATAAATCATAAATTTGATTTTTAATAAAAGAAAACAACAGCAACAAAACTACTGTACTGTATGTGCATAACCGTCAACATAAAGCTACGTAGGCCTACAATATCTAAAAAAATCTAATTACATACTGGTACTCCGGGCTCTACAGCGCATGTAGGCTACAGTACATGGCTCGCAAAGCAATTACCGAAATTATGAGAATTGAATGGCTTGCAGCAATAACAGGATACACCACAACCTTGATAATCCGAACCCAAGTCATTCGAAAATCCGCTTAATCCTATCCGAATTCTTCTAATGAATATTACGTCCCCGCTGTATTTTCATGTTATTCTACTTAGGCTTAATTAAGAACAGTTTCAAAAGTTTTTACAGCTTCTCAAAGACACCCAATGTTACCAAATAACCTATAAGGCTATAATTCGATTTTTTCGTTAATCCGAACAGGCCCCAGTCCTGTCGATTATTGTGATGCAGTATGTACTGATTTAATGTTACCGAAAGGCGCTTATTAAATAATTTAAAAAAATTAGTTCAGACTATCAAAAGTTGTAGTGTATCTCAACCTTAAAATTTTGTAAATTTTGACAAACTAAAAAGAACGTCTTAAAGAATAATTTTGCAACTTAAGCTAAATTTATTCTCCACACTGATTTTCCATGGGTGAAATTTGCATGTAAAAATATCGTCGCTTTGTTCAGTTTTTGTACAGCATTGTAAACATTTAAGATTTGGAGCTGCATTGTTCTTGTCAAATATAGGCATATAAATGCACTTTGAGAAGCTCATAAATGCAACAAATACGAAATTATTGCGCAAAATTAATTTACTAATAATAGAACAACTCAACGTAGAACCGCAAAATAAATTTAAATTCAGTAAACTCAAATTTTCTCACTGGTTTTAATAATCGTATTTTTACCTCCATTGAATTTGCTAAAAAAAATAACACAATTTATTGAATAACATAAAAAGTAAAACCCGTTTAATTAAAAAAAAATGGAGATATACCCTGCTATTGCTGCACGCTTTTTTATTTTTTAAAAATAAATTTTGCGTCAACATAATGAGTCATGACAAACTGGCCTTCAATTCGTATTATTGAAACTTCTACGTAAAATTCGATCACATTCTTTAGTAAAAGACTGGAATTAGTTTTGAAAATACTCCACAATACAAATTGACTTAAAATAGAAAAAAAAAATAAAAAAAAAACTGCAATTGAAATAATAATTCCAAGAATAAGTTGGCAACAATACAATCATTTCATCCGCAATTTCGTATAATTACAAGAATTATTAATGAAATACAAATTTATTGATTGACCAGTAATGTATAATTTCAAAAATCCCGAACGTTATTTTATTTTTATAATGATATTTAATAGCTCAAATAATGAAAAACCTATTCAAAATCGCGCTATAAAATTCAACAAAGTTTTTGGCTTTATTCATAACTCAACAATAATGGCTAAACTAATGTTGCTAGCTTTTTGTTTATTTTTAGCCTTCTCAAAAAGTTATCAAATACATTCAATGAATAATGAAATAGAAAGGAAGAGTGCTTTGGCGAAACCAACGGCGGACTCCAAAGCCACCACGGTCAAACCGCTGCAAGTCCAAACAAAAGCTGCCGAAAATATTCAACCATCAAAAGCCGTGATTGATGAACCAAAAACGAATGCGTCAACTACACCTAGACCAGTAAGTAAATATAGAATCATAATGACAATTAAAATAATTTAATTAGATTAAGTGGACTGTGGACATAAAACACTAGTTGTAATATTTTTCTTTCGCATCCACTGAGTCAGCTAGTTTTTGAGTTTTCTCGGTTTGAAAATGAAGTTGTACTGTACAAAGTTTCCTTATTTACAATCGTTTTTTAAAAAACCTTCAATCGCAATCAAAATTTTAAATCAAGATTAAGCAACCTAGATAATTATTCAACGAAATTTTCTTTCTTTTTTTTTTTTTTTAGTTTGGAGAAATTCAGCCATAAATTGGGCCTTAATCAAATAAGCATTTTTTCTAAACCAGGAAATACCTGTACCGGTAGCTAAAAACATTTTTGAGTTTTTTTTTTAAATAAAAAATTGCAAATTAATCAAGCTTTCGGTAATAGAGAGTAACTTTGTGGTTAAGCGCTTTTGCCTGGCCTTCTTATGTTTATGACATCACTAGAACTTTATTATTTAATAGGAAAAAAAAAATTGTGTTTGCGAGTTTATATTTTTTAATTAACTTAATTTCCTTTTTGAACTCTTAATAATAAGCATACAAATTAAAATTCTTACGTCATAAGAAGTAGAGCTAAGCGTAAGGATGAGAAAAACTTCGATTAACCGAGTGTCCGTATTACCCGCATAATCTGTTATTCCGTATTAAACATAACAATTTTAATTCTTAAACCATAAGAAATGGAGTCAAGCAAAAAACGAACAAAAATCTCAAACGCAAATTCTCTATTATATATTTTTTAGTCTTGTACTAAATAATTTGCTACAAAAAAATGCACACCTTTCTTTTTTTTAAAAAAATTTAAGAGTGCGTTATCCGTATTATCCGAGTTAAACTCGATCTCCACTAAAGTTTTACATTGTTCAATAAATCAATATTTTTTGCAATAAGCTAAAATTCTAATGCTTTTTTTTTATTAAATCTTCAAATAGTCGAATATTATTGCTTATTTTCTTCATAGTTATTTCGCCTAGATTTTTCTAAGCTCTTCGAAATAAAATCAATTATTTTTCTAATTTTCCTCCATTTATACAGTTGTCTTTATTGAATTTTTCAGTCTAATCCAGAATGTATAGAACTAATAGAAACGGTAATATCCCCATAAATTGTAATTATTTATTTTTTTCTAACAATAACATTAAATAAAACTTGTTTTCAAAGATGGAAAAAGCCATTAGCAACGACTCGATTTGCTTTTCAACTTTAAACGGAACGACCGAGTTTAATGAAACCTTCAATGTAAATTTCAAAATATCGGTGAAATAATAACAATATACAGTATATATTTTTTTTCAAGAATATTTTTTTTTTCGATAGAACGAAGAAGTGACAACTGCTATTGTACCCGTAATAAAATGTGTTTGGAACTACGCTCAGGTACCAATTTACATAATAAACATATTTTTTTTTTGTCATCCAGAAATTACGTCCTAAGAAAATCCAATATTTCTAATCCTAGGAGCTCAATGCAAGAGTGGCACATTTTTTAAATTTGTAAAACTCGTTGATAAAATCACGCTTGCATTAGGCTTAAGACTTATATAATTTTAACAACGTTGCTTTCTTAAGACCCGCAGTACAGTATTATTATAGACAATGATCCTACTGTACAGTATGTATTTGCTTGGATGCAGAGTGGATTATACTTAATAAAACTTTTATAAATTAAATACTGTACTGTACCTTAAAATCGAAAAAAAAAATTTAACTATGTGCCACTCTAGCGTTTAGCTCCTTGTAATTAATATCTTTTGTACTGTTGTACAAATCTTTGTGTGTAGAAAACATCACTTGTTCAACGTTCGCTAAAACATTGTCATCTAAAAGTTGGAATAAATGAAATCGGCCCGTGTAACGAGGTAAGAATCATGAAACGTGAGGCGTTGAAAGCAACAGCGAAAGAATCATGAATTTCATCTCTTAAAAAATATTAATAAAAAAATAAATTTAAACGTGATGTTGTATAAAATTCTTTTGATAATCCGCTGTTACTTGCAGTGCCTCACATATTTAGCCCATACTGTATCTTAAAAAATAAATAACACGAAATTTCAGATTGAAGGAGTGATTGTTTTGATGTGCAGTGGAGCTGTCATCTTAGATGTAAGGACTTAAAAGATAATTATTATTGCTTTAAATATTTTAATCTACACGGTGATTCAATAAAAAGTAAGCCAAACTTCATTTTATAATATCGTTAATGGTGGATAATCAATCATGCTACAATTTTCTTGATATTTAAAATGTTTAACCAACAATATCCGCTATCATTTATTTGAATGAATAGAAAATTCAACGTCATCTGCCGATATTTAACGTTATTTTTGTAACAAAGTTATACAAAAACAGTCTGTAATATTTTTGTGAAGAAACTCTCAGGCGTGATTATCTCATTAAAGATGTTCAAAATGTTTAAATATTATTAATAAAATATAGTTAAAAGTTTTGATATTTGTTTTTAAAAGAAGAAATAATTATTAAAACTTAATCTATATCTTATTAATGATATTTTGAACATCTTTAAGTAGATAATAAATACAATAGACTGTTTTTGTGTAACATTGTTAAGTTCGTAAATTTAAATTTTACGGTCGTATGATTATCAGGCATTAGAAATAAATGCATATGAAATAGGGTTTGGTTTACTTTTCACTGAACCACGATTAATGCCCTTTTGTGAGTCTCATAGAAAACAAAATACCGTTATTCATAAATTTTTTTTTTTGACAATCTTTTTTAAATTTCAATTACGGGTATACGTATAAAAAAAACCGTTAATAATTCATTGTTTGAAAAAAAAACAACACAGCAATGGCTTATGTGAACAAATTTATAAAAATAAAACTAATCGAGAAAATGTTGTAAAACGATCTCTCGATCAGTGTAATTAATGCGTTCCCAGAAAGTCAGCATACTAAACTCGTAATTAAAAATATTCGATAAAAATAATGGGTTTGGTTCCAAGATATTCAAACTAATCCCTAATTGGTTTGTTTTGACTACCTAAATTTGAACCATTTTTTATGCACTTTTTATATACCGGTAGTAAAAATGTTTGTTATGAAAACCTTATATCAATACATGTAATCAATATACTGTATCCTTATTTTAAAAAAAACAAAAAAGAAACCCTATTAATTTACTTTTTTACGATTTAATTTAAAAATATATATATATATTTTTAGACCTGCCAAAATGAGTTTTTTGAGCGACAAGAACTTCAAAGCAACAGCGGCGGAGCCGTAGGACCACGTCATTAACAAGAGTGTTGTACAAATAACATCGGGTGATTCAATCTGTCACTATTTTTTCTCTCTCTTTTTCTTGAATTTCGTTTATCCAAAATCAGCGGTCAAATTAGAATGCGAATAAATACATAATTACTTTTCACGATGAATAAAAACGTTGAGGATATCCTCATCAAAATAAGGACATTGGTTGTGTCATCTATTTTTCCCGCGATAACCTTGTAATTCGTACGCGTTTACCTATAAATACCAATCTGTCGTAACCAACACGCAATCAAATCGTTTCCAAAAAAGCTCCAAATAATTACTTTTAAGTTAAAAATTCTCAAAATGAAAAATTCGGTTTTGTTGGTTCTACTCGCTATTTTTCTAGTCGGAGTACGATCGCAAGAGGAACCCACCGAAGATTATAATATCACTCAAGTAAAGTGCTCGAAATCTATAATTTTAAATCATTTTAAATTCATAACAATTTTTTTTTTTTATAAAAAAAAAAAAAAAAATATCATTAAGTTCGAAAATGAAGAATGCAATGAATTCATCGTAAAGGTATTATTTTCTACAAAATTAAATTATTATTATTATTATTAATATTAGGGAAAGTAATAATTTTTAATCCTAAGCCAATACAACAATAATATTTTTACTAAATGCAAAAATATTAAAAAAATTGCAAAAAAATATAAAATCTTTTTATGTACAGTATATAAAAGCACAATAATGATGACTGCACAAAATATCACATTAAACTTTTAAAAACCAGTAGGCAGCAGGCTTTCAGTAGCCGACCTAAAATGTAAACACACTAATATCTCGCTTAATACGGGTTTTCGCCGATATCCGGTTTAAAACCCGACTTATCAAAGAACTATTAAAATGCAAGTACATGTAAAGTGTATGAAAGAAATTTAAGTACACAAACAAAAAAATAGGCAAAGCAGTGACACAAATAGCACATACTGTAGAAGTAAAACACTTAAAAGTATTTTATACAGTATATCGAATATCGAAAAATAAATAAATAGAACTACGATAAATATGTGAGAAATGTCGTCATTATTATTATCGAAACCGTTATATTTACGAAATACTTCATAAGCAGTACTTAATTCTATTATAGTTTAAAGTAGAGAGAAGAAAAAAAAAACTTAAAATTTTAGTATTAAAACAGTTACCAAATTTATATCACGAGATTGAAATAGTCGTAATGTATTTTAATAAAGCTATTGACGACAATAATGCCTGATGGAGAATGTGCGCTACCGATTTTTGATGAAGATTTCATGTCAATCCCGAATCTCACCAGTCCAGATAACGTAAGTAAATCATTATTCTTAAAATAATTCCGTGCACATATTTTAATAAATTCTAATCTTACTGAACTAAAATTTACCCCCTTTTTCATTGTACTAATTTCTAAGATATCCAGTTTTAACAAGTTTGAATTATGTTAAAAGTCGAAAATAAAAAATAAATTCTAAAAAAAACAACAACACCACAACTCATTAAAATATTTAATCCTGTCAGTTGATTAAAATTTATTTTCCAATTAAGTAATCCACTTTTTCCTATTAATCTTTATTTCTTTTTAAACTTTTCAACGAGCAACAGATAGACGACATCGTTTCCATTTTGGAGTGTGTGTGGAATCAAGTTGAGGTAAAAATATTGACAAAATTAAAATCAGACAAAACAGCATAAATTCAAAAATGTCGACATGCTTAATAACATTTCATTTAAAACGCAACTTATTAAAAAAAAAAAAAAAACACGCGTTTAAAACCATATTATGATATAAAATAATTCGTTTCAATATTATTTTCAATTAAAAAATTCAAAAAAAAAAAAAAAACTCTCAAAATGAATTTTTTTTTTCTTTGGAAACAATAAATATTAAACATTAATGAGAAAAAAAATTTCATACCGTACCGGTATATTAAAAACTAAAAAAAAAAATCTTTTTCAATATTCTAAGAAAAAAAAAATTTTTTTTTACTAAAATATTGTCATAAAAATAAACTTAATTTGTCTTTAAACCGAAAAAAAATTATTATTTCGAACGCAATCGATGAGAGTTGCGTTCTAAATGAAACACTCCAAATATTATCAATATATAGAACACTACAATAATAAGCAGATTTGTAATGGAATGCCATGATGATTACCCAAATTTAAGCAGTTCTGACCTGGTAAGTAGGTGATAGTATTAATCAAAATATATATATCTATATATATATATTTGTAAGCTGTTGACTGCCAAAATAATGTAATAAGAAAAAATCAATATAATTTTAGCGAATCTTTTAAAGCAACGCTATTTAATTAATCAGTCAAACAACTTGCTAATCCCATAAGTTATCTTAACTTGCTTTTTCACTCTTTTTTTTTATATTATCATTTTTAAACTAGTTTGGTGGAGTGAAAATCTTGCTTTGCGTGTTTGGAAAATTCACATCGGTAATTCATAGCACCCAATTTTTTTTTAATTACTCCATTAAATTTAAAAAAAAAATCAATTAATATTTTCGTCCATCTTCCAGTGTACAGTATCTAAAATTTATTTGCATTTCTAATCTTAATTATTATTTCAGGAATGCCAATAATTTGAAAAATGTAATACTCGCGTCGATACTAAACGTTTCTACCAACAACAACAACCAAAAAAATACTATATTTTCTCATGTACATTTTTATCTACTGAATAATAAAAGTAAATAAAAATTGCTCTTAAATTAGAACATGCATCTATTTTCTCTTACATAAAACGCGAAAAAAATTACATAAAAAGCAAAGAATAAATAAAAATACTATTTAATAAACTCAAATTTTTAGCTGTACCGTACTAAAAATAAATAGTTTCTGCTAAAAGCTTTAAAATATGAGTAAAATCAAGTAAAAAAAATTATTATCTAAAAATACTTACTAACCTTTTAAACCTCATTTTAAAAAAAATACCAAGAACTCACCGAACTAAAAAACATCATCCTAAAATTAAAATAAAAAAGAGCCCTAATACTTCGTCGCCAACAGTGCTATTTAAATTTGATTTATTCCGAGCTTATTTGTAAAACAATTTAATTAAATCGGTGATGTGGCTACCAAAACCAAGATTAAGAAAAAAGGTAAAAACAAGAAAGCTTTGACTGTGTTGTTCCAAAGTCATTTTATTTAGTGAATTTTGATGGCATTAAAAAGACTTTTTTCTATCAAATACTATACGGTTAAAATACGTCAAAAAAAAGAAAATTAAACTTAAAGTTAAAATGACATTTTGGATCAAGATTTAAAAAACCGTATTCCCATGCGCAGGTAAGTCTACACATTTGGCCATAAATTTGTCTGCATTTTTTTTCAATCACATTTTTTTCTTTTTATAGCAACAAAATAGATTTAACCACTTAGAAAAAAAAAAGTAGGTCTACAGATCACAATAAAACGAGATTTAAATAAGCTATAATATGGCGAGTTAACCCCAGTTAATTATTTTGACTCTCGTTAAATTGATCAAAATTAAATTATTCAGGTAGCGGGTTTATTAGCTCAAGTTGGATTTAACCAACGCCTCCTACATGTATGTAGGAGGCGTTGATTTAACACACACTTGACAATTTAATTTTCCGTGAAAGTAGATGTAAAAGAAAAAAATTTTAATCAATTTTTTTTTTTTTACGAGTTTAGCGAAGATTTTTAAGCAATTTAAGAGAACGATTTAACGTAGTTTAGTAGAAACGATTTGGAAAACGCTATGTATTTTTTTTATACCCATGTTCGTGGCAATAAATTGCTTGCACACAATTGAATGTCTAGTTCACTCAACAACCGACTCAATCTTAGCTACTAAACCGCTTATTACGCGAAAAGATCAAAAATATTCCGAAGCAAAAATCGGCCTTTCAATTATATTCGCGCAGGCTTTTAGAAAGTCTCGAGTTCTCGTATTAACGAGGCGTATTTTTATCCATGAAATTACTCCATACAGTATTGAGCCAATTGGGAATCAATGCAATTTGCGTTTTTACAAAGAACCACTAATCCATTAAAACGAAGAAGAGATTAAAAGTTGTATCGATGCCAACAACAAAACCACACTCGTCAAAACGCTCAAAATCTTAATTGAAAATAATACGAACAATAAAAAAAACTACGGTACTGTACAAGTAAATAAAATGTCTATGGAAAGATATCTTTTTCAAACGATTTTTCAGAGCAAAATGATTGCCTTGAAGCCATTTGCTTACGATATTATAAGAAAATACTGTAATGCTATTACAGTATTTTTATTGTTACTATCCTTTACAATAAAAGAAAAACCACTTTAAAAAAATTAAAAATTTTCTAAAACTTATTAAAAATTTAAAGATTTAATATAAAAACGGAAATCCTAAAACAAATAATTCTAAACTTAATCGAGTAGAACTCCGTTGTAACGAAATGGAAAGACCGATCAATTTATGGCGTTATATCAAAGTTTCTTTGTTTTAGAGCAACCATTTACAGTCTGTTAATGGGTGTAAAAAATGAATTCTTATAATAGCACGCCTTTAATATTGTACAAGTAGGCTATGCAATAACAGTCATCCATTTATAATAACCATTATTTCTACATTATATTTTATTTTTAAATGCAGTATTTACAGTACTTACTTGCCAGTATCTAACCGTTTACAGATTTTTAAAAAAAAAATTTACAATTTATTTTTAGACGAAACAATAAAAAAAGTCATTAAATTTGGCCCAATATTGCCCCAAGTTTACGTCTTTTTGACGCAGAAAAAAAAAACAATACACAAATTGAAGAGTTGTACTCGCGGAAAGACTCCACAAAAATGACGTTATATCTAAGGTGGTTAATAACCACGTTCTACTGCAATTTGAAAAAATTAAACAAGTTTCATAAATTTTTTTTTCTTAATTTAATAAAAACAAAAGTAATTAAAATTTAATTTCCTTTAAATCAAAATGTGCTAACTACATTTCTAACTGTCAGCTATCGTTTACTATCAGCGTCCGTTTGACCATAATCCTCGAGATTAAAATGATGACCTAACTAAAGATACACTTTTTGCTCCCCCCTCATTAAATTTTTACTAAAATGAATAAAAAATAATACAGTTTAAAAATGTGCCGTTACGAGTGTTCCCACTTTCCTTGTTGGCCGGTCTACTTTAACGGCGGCGTCTATTTTTAAACGCATGTCCCAATCATTATTACTAGCAATAAAATTAATCACAAAACATAAATCGCAAAAATAAAAATCAACAAATAAATAAACGCCGTATGGTTAGGTTACAAACGGATGGCAATGCCAAAAATTATATACAGTAGGCTATATCTACATGTAATAGGAACAATAGGAAGAGCAAACATAACACAACACACGATTGGAAGTTTGCGATTGCCTATGTAGGACTCAAACGACGCTCGTTGCTCACCACGAGCGCACGTACATTCTCACAGCTCAACGCTATAATATTTTCATTCAAATTATAACAACAAAAAAATTGGAGATAAAAATTGTATAGTAAAACGAGTTACTAAAATTAAAAAAATATATTTATATATTAAAAAAAACAAAAAAACATCTGGGTTGAAACCGAAATCTGCGTGCAAAAGTGTTTTTGGCGGAACGCGGTGAATTCGACGGGAAAAGTCGGTTCGAGTGCGGCAACGCGCGGAACAAATTGCGACGACAGCGGGAAATAATAATTGCGAACGAAAATAGTTTTCGGGTAAATACTCGCCGCTCGTATTATTTTACGTCAACCGATAAACTAGTTAACGATAATCTATTTTTATATTTTTTATCTTCGCGAAAAAAAAGAAAAAAAAAATAAAAAATAAAAAGTGAAAACGAAAGCTATTGAAAAATCTAGTAAAAGTTTTGACTTTTAGTCTTCTACAAAAGACTTTTTTCCTTTGCGGCAAATTTTTTGGTATATTTTTGACCCAAAAACTGAATAATGAGTGAAAAGTTTGAGTGATGGAACGAATGTTTATCAAGTCGAAATGGTTGCCCTACCTGGCTACGGCCAAAAATAAATGCGAAGAAATTGACAGCAGCAATGATGGAAAAAGCGTCTTCGGTTCTTCTACAGGTAATCAAAAAAAAACATCCGTTATTAATTAATTATTAACTAATTAAAAATAATAAACATGCGCTTAATTACTAAACATTTTAATATTGAAAACGTTAATTAACCACAATTACCAATTCACAAACAAAAATACTAAATAATTAATTCCACTTTCGCTTGACTGGTTTGCATTTATTTAAAACTCGTTTATTGATTTTGTAAAAGGGGAAAAAAACCCAAAACAAATAAAAAGTTTTACTACCAGTATTACGGCATAAAATTCACTTGTTGATTATTCCATAATTGAATAGAGAAAAAAAAATATCTCAAAACCAATAAAATTTTTTTTTTCAATACGAAATATTAAGTTAAAAAAAAAAATTATTCAATTTTCTTTTTCAAAGCATTTATCTTTATAATTAATTACAAATTAGTATTACGCCATGTATATTAAAATTAACGGGGCATATCAGTTTAGTTAACGTATTTTCAACGGGGAGAAAAAATAAGTTTCTTTCATTATACCGGGTGTCCCAAATAATTTTAGCCAAGTGTAAAATTTTAAATTTAAATAAAACAAAAATTTATAATTGAGATTTTTTTTTAATGGTGCGAAAATGGAATCTTTACACCCGTTAGATAATTTTGCATAACAAACTAAAGCTAAAATTATCTCTTGCACCAGGTACATTAAATTTAAAGCAAATATAAATTCGCAAATAGAACAATAATAATTGTTTAAAAAAAAAGGGCAATTTAATAAATAAAAAATAAATACTTGAATTTAATACCGTAGTAACTTGAAGTTTTAAATAATTAATCATGGCTGGAAAAATGTTCAAATTTGTCACCTCTAAAGCAAAACATTATTGCAGAAATCAATCAATCGATACAAAGTATTATAAACGATGATTGATGATTTTTTTTTCTTTTTTTGTTGCTATCCTATCCTTGGAGATATTTCCAATTTTTTTTTTAATCCACAAAGGAACGAACCTCTTTATCACTTTTATTGAGTTTTACTGAAACTAATTTAATGAAAACTTTTTTTTCTTTCAAAAACGGCGAAAACCTGTAAGAATGAACAAAAAAGTGGCGAGCGCCATGTTAAAAGACCTCTAAGACAGAAAGCCTGTCTAACGCGGAAACCACTTGCATTTTGCGCATCAACTCTATTATACAGACAATAAAATATAATATATATTTTTTTTTGATAAAGTTTAAAGAAAGTAACCCCCTATGATGATGAGCCACTGTACCGGTACATTGCTGTTTTTAAAACACGTATTGCTTGCTGTACATGTCCTCCTTGGAGGTCATTGGCTGTTAAAATTGTAAATGTTTTAAAGTGAGGTGCGAGTCTTGTGTTAATAAATGAAAAATGGCTGGTCAACGTAACAACTTGACTGGTCACGTGCCTTTTTCAAGATTTTTTTCAACACAGCCAAACAGGAGCCCAATGTGAGCCTCAATGGAGCCCAAATTGCACCACATCACCCATTTCAAAATTCTTATACTGTAGTAAGGAATGTTTAATCTAAACTTTGCAAAATACATGTAGGCTACAGTATTACCGGTATTTCCAATAAGTCTGAGATTTCTTTCGCTTATTTTTAATGTTTTTACAGAGTGAGGCAGATAAAAAACGTTAGAGAAATATGAAAGGTTTTGAGCAGACTGGGCCGCCGATTTTCACTCTCTCGCTAAAGCGAAAACCTGTAACAACGGACAAAATGCAGTGGTTGAATATCGCACGATTCCGCCTTAAACAGATTTACTGTATTGACAAAAAGTTAATAAGATTTTCCTAATTTCAATTTTTTTAAAAAAAAAAATCGGTTAACACAATTTAAGCGCGATATTAAGTTTCAAACTAATGAATAAAAAAAAAATGAAATTACGATTTTACGAGTTGCGCCGTTTTTTTTTTTTTTTTTTAATTTCTACTTCTCCGAGTTCGAATGAAAGAAGAGTTAACGAGGAATAAATCCCATTAAAAAGGGGAAGAAAAAAAAATCAATGTAAATGAATGAGGAATAAGATTTATTCTATCGCCTTCATCAACACGTGTCGGTCCATTTCCTCAACGTTAACCCTTTACTTCTTCTTTGAAACCCGAAAAATAATATAAATGACTCTTTGCCTATAATCTTTAAACGATTAGTGCAATGAGAAGTCGAACTGATTTCTTTTCCCCGGTCACCTCGCCGAGATCTCATGGAACAAGTTTGCGACGATCATATATTAACTTTTATCAAATACAGTAGTTGCGTGTGATAAATTATGTCTAATCCGTTTCTCCCTCCCCTCTCATTACTAGTGATAAGGTAACCGAGAGGCCTCGTTGTCCACTAATGCTAATGCATTCCCTATTTAATATTATTTTGTTTTTATGAAAAAGAGGCCATTGACATGTGGATGAAAATGACAAAAATATGATGATGCTATTTACGATACAATTTTAATCGCTACCTTTTTAATTATCCGAAACGCAACTATCCGAAACTTCTACTAACCGACTATTGTATTTTTTTTTTTTTTTTTTTAAATAATGTTTATTAATATTGTTAGTTTATTTTGCAAAATTAGATAATTTGGAATTTTGTCAATACAATTTTGTTACTATAATTATTGCGATCGCCACACGGCATTCTAGGATTTTAAGTCAAAAGTATTAACTGCAATTATTTGTATATTTCGGATTTTATTGAAATCACGAGATAACCGTATTTGTGTTGCAAGATTTAAAATTGCAAGAATTAATTAGCTTTATAAATTTTTGCTAAAATTCTAAAATCTTTTGCAATTTTCAAAATTATGCAATACTGCATTAAAGTTTTAAATATTGGAAATTATAAATTTCCGTAACTTTATTGAAATGTTATGTTTAGAATCTTGATTTGTTGCGATTGAAACATTTTAAAGTTACTCATTTTTAAAAGTTTCTTTAAATTTTTTTTTTTTTTTTAATTTTTATTTGAGATGCTAAAATTTTAATTTCGAACTGAGACTTTAAATTCCGAAGATTTCGATTTTGGCGATTATGACCAGCAATTATTTGTTTATTTTTAAACGAATCAATAATATTGATTTATTTCAAATGTCCTTAATGCGATTATCCAAACTTCTCTTATCGCCAAATTGTTTCGAATAAATTAACGAGATTTCTACTGTAGGCCATTCTTTCATTATCCTTATCTCTAAACCGTTTTAAGCTAAACAGTCAAACTTAAATTTTAATTTGTTTTTAAACATTGGCCTCGTCTGGACAATTTTACTGTTTTTTTTTAAAAAAAAAAAGAATAATCTAATTCTCAACCAATAAATTTCTCAAACTAATTCAATGAATTTCTCGGTAACAATTTCCCCAGAAATTATAATAAGTCCTCGTTTGCCACCGAAATCCTTCCGCTTATTTCTCGGAACTTATCGCTTAATTAAACAATTGATATAATATATATATATATATATATATACATATATATATTTTTTTTTTTTTGAAAA
>JAQGAZ010002755.1:0-15554 GCA_034692225.1 Polydesmus complanatus
GTGATGATAATAATGACTATAGAGGTGATGATAATAATGACTATAGAGGTGATGATAATAATGACTATAGAGGTGATGATAATAATGACTATAGAGGTGATAATAATAATGACTATAGAGGTGATGATAATAATGACTATAGAGGTGATGATAATGATAACCATAGAGGTGATGATAATGATAACCATAGAGGTGATGAAAACCACAGCTGTGGAGGTGATGATAATGATAGCCATAGAGGTGATGATAATGATAGCCATGGAGGTGGTGATAATGATAACCATAGAGATGGTGATAATGATAACCATAGAGATGGCGATAATGATAGCCATGAATGTGATGATAATGATAGCTATGGAGGTGGTGATAATGACAACCATAGAGATGGCGATAATGATAGCCATGAATGTGATGATAATGATACCCATGGAAGTGACGATAATGATGACCATAGAGGTGATGATAGCCATAGCTGTGGAGGTGATGACGATACCCATGGAGGTGATGATAACCATAACAACAATCATCATGGCTACAGTAATGATGAGAAGCACCATAATGGTCATAACCATGATGACAATGACCAAATCAAAATAAGGCCAGGTTATTATGGAAATGTATTTTGGAATTTCTACAAGTTCATAGATGATTCATATGTTGTAGTTCTCAATTTTATGAGAGGCACAAATGCAGCCTTATTTTCGCCTTTTGTTTAATTAGGTATTTTGGTTGTATAAAAACATTCCATTTAGATTTCAATGATTAATCAGTTAGTTTTAAGTTAATATTTACAGTAGAGCCCCTCCAAACAAAACTACCCTAAAACACAAAAAAAAAAAAACGAAAAAAAAAAAAAAAAAAGGTAGGTAAATACAGTAGGTCAAAATGACAAATCCAATTTGTTCTCAATAACCGACTGTCACTTTGCTAAATTTTTTGTGTAATTTACCGTACTGTAGTGACATTTTTAAACTTTCTGTACACTTTAGCTTTAAATAATGTATTCTAAAAAAAAAAAAAAATAATACTGGATTTTGTTCAGCATTTTAAAAAATATATATTTTAATAGTCGTTGTAATAATATTGCGGTGTTGGACATAATTATAAGCCTAATTGTTTTAATGTAATAAACAAGTATCATTAATAACATTTTAGCTAATAAGAAAGTTTTTTTAAAAAATAAAACAGTAAAAACCTAATTTTATTAATATAATAACACCTTATACAAATAAATTACTCCAAATTCTGAATTTCTCTTATATTAAGCACATACTGTATACTGTGCATTTACCGGTATATTCCTAAAAGATAAAATAAAAATATAACGTTATCTTTAAAATTTTTTGCCAGAAATAAGTTTTTTCTATATTCTAAAAAATACAATAATTTTGTTAGTACGTGTTAATAAAGTGTTTTCCCCTATTTCAATTATTGTTTATTGCAAAATATTTGGGCTTTATTTTATTTCCCTATCTTCAAGAGTTTAATAAATACGATCACGCATTTTTGGTTTGCATAAAGGAGATCGAATGTTTTTTGACCGCGATTTGCCAATGAAAATAAAATTTGTTAGTTAAAAATTTGGATAAATTTATTTTTAAATTTTTCCAAAAACCTTAATTATCGTAAACCTATACAATTTTTTAGAAATAAATTTAATCGGGCAAATTTTTCTAAAAACAGAAAAAAATATATATAATACAAGTGTTTAAAATTAAACAAAACTATTCACAAGCCCTTGCATAAATATTTCGTGAGCTGTAATTTGCAGGCCTAGTTTCCAATGGAGTTTCAGATGCAGTAACTGGAATTTTTAAACTGCTGGGGCATTTTTGAAAGTTTTTAACATTTGAAGATGCCTCATCTGGCAGTTCAACTTGATCAATCCTTGATTAATAAAAATAAATAGGTAAATACCGGTGAATAAAACTTTAACTACTAAGTAGAAAAAACCATGCCTATCTGATTTATTATTGACGCTCTTTAACGACACCACATTTTCATGGTTGACTCTCAAAATGTGCGGTGGTTCTCTATGCCTCTGATAAGGTGGAAGAGACATCCGATAATGCAAAGTCGATTGGGGGCGAAATGAACGATTGGCGGCTGGCAATGAGCCTCCTTGATTCGTCATTTGTTCTCGCCGCCAATGAGCCTCGGATGAATCCACGTTATTAGGTTCCATCTGAAAGATACAATCCATTGCTCGCGCAAGATCTTGCTCTTTCGCCGAATCAACTTCAAATTTCCATTGTCCAGTATTGATTTTAGCGATGCATTCGATGGACAGCAATAAATCTTTTTTGCCTAGCATTTTAGGACGCTGAGTAAATAAATTCTTTTCAGAAGACTTTTTGCAGCAACTGAATATTTTTTTCCACCTTGCCGATCTGTGTCAGAATAATGGAACAATTGAGTAAAGATTTCAACGATTTGGAAAATGAAAAAAAAAAAAAAAAAATGACCGTTTTTCATTTTGTTGAATGCTTTTTCTTCGAGCATACATTTGTAAATCTCCTCCGTCTCTATTTTCAGAAGGAACCACATTTTGAGTTGGTCGCAATTCCCTCGGATCTTTGCAACTGTTGGGCATCTTATCCGGAAAGCTTAGGTCATCTACACCGAGATATGAAACCTAAAATAAGTTAGAAGGCGTTCTCAATCGAATTTCAAAGTTTCGCACTCATTTCTACACCTGCAAATGACGATCGATTAGCCAATTACATTCGATATCGTCTTCATCTTCGCCGAACGGATTTATAAGTTGTTCAGCTACCTGTCAATGAAAATTACTATAGATCTTCATTTTCTTCGTGAAACACAGAATGTAAATATGCGATACTTTTAGCCAACCCATGTAAAAAAGAAATTGTAATATCGCAAATATTGGAACATAAAAATCAATTTCGTGTCCGGGATACTTTTTTTCAGGATTCAAGTACTGACGACTAATTATAGAAATTAGGAAAAAACAATGAGTAGCCAACGTTACTACCTATAATGAATAATAAATTTTAAATAACGAAAAAATTATCATTCATTCTGATTTTAACTTGGGTATAAACTAATGGAAGAGTAACCCAATCGTGACACCATAAAAGTCGTAATTTAGATCGAAAATCATTCAATTCCTACAAATAAAAATTATTTGTATTTAAAAAAAAATAGTTTCAAAATTAATTTAATAATATAAATGCCTCTATAATATGTCTGAGCGCTATTTCATCTCTAATTCTTCCTTCTGCTCGAACTTGATTTAATAGCTGAATGAACCAATTCATCGGTATCCAGAACTTATTAGCATTAATTTGAAAACTGGTAAATATTGAAAGCTCATCTTCCGTCATATAACCTTTAAAAACACACATTTAGTCAGTATGAAACTTTTTAAAAAAATAATTCATAAACCTGCTTTAACAAGAGAATCTAAAGTTGGGAATCTAAAATAATTAAATAAAATTGACTTTAATAAATAACTTTTTTCTTTTAAAAAAAAATTATATAACCTTTTCTGAACTGCAGTGCTGACTGTTATCATCATCATAACAAAACTGGAGTTCCAGTATCTAAATTAGTTTTTAAAAAAAATAAATTTTTTCTAGCTAAAACTAACAATTAAATTGTTTTAAAATTATCACAATTTAATTTATATACACATTTAATGTAAGCTTAAAATTAGATAACTAACTAAATATCTTTACAGAAAATCGTAAATTTATGAAAATAAACATTTCTCCCATTGCCATTGTGACACATCTATACAAATTAGTTTATCAATAGTTTCGAATATTGACATTATTACCTCATCAATGTTCTCCGGATTGTCCTCCCTCGCTCGTCACACCCATCAATATACATATTAACAGCATTCATCATGCTTTACAAGTTTACATTTTCAAACATAAATAATAAATTTTTGTAAAAAAAAAAAAAAAAAAACAACAGCAGTAATTACGCGTCTGGAAATGGAATTGTAGTAAATTGCGTCCACCAACGTTGCGCAACAAATGTGACATAAAATCCCAAAACAAAAACTAAAGGAATTAAATCGATATACCTCGCGCAGTATAAAGAAACCATCTCAAAAACCCTTTAAAAAAAGTACCAATAATGAGCGTATAAATTCCATAAATTTTTAAAAAATTCAACTTACGTCTGTTGATCTTTATCAAGTAGCGTTTTATAAACAGTTCGAACGGCAAAATAAATCAATAGATAAACGATCAATTCTTTATACACCATGTTGTACACACTGCCTTTCCATTTAAGCAAAAGTTTGGTGAATCCGTTGAAGCCATTGTTTACGTCGTGTTGATAACTAATGGTCATGTCGACAACTATCGAAACATGATCTACAGTATAATCTAGGAGGATAGGTAGAATACAGTAAATGCACCGCACTTCGATTTCACATACCCGCCGCACTATTCCCAAATACAACGCAGCTACCAACGAAATGTTCACGTTTGCTATTCGGAAAAACAATTCTTACAGCCGCGTTTATTTATGTTTTCTTCGCGAAACAAACCATTGATACGAAAGACATTTAACGTATTTAAAAATACTTAATAATAACATAGGCAAAACGACACGTATTGCTCGTGTGAATTAACTTCCTATTTTTAAATAATATTGCAAAGTCGTCATCTTTCGAAAAAAAAAAAAAAAAAGTTTTATTATACAAACACAGGTGTTCGCAAGACAAACCGCGTGCATTTTGCTCCAATTTAAGTATTCAACGTTGCTCAATGCGAAGCATTTATGTTTAATATAAATGGTACATTTATCCTGAAAAGAGACTTTAAAGCTTTGCTCCAAAAAAAAAAAAAAATTAGTTATCGATCACAGCTGGAATTTTATCCTTAATAAAAAAAAGACAAAAACCATTTTAGCATTTATTATTAATAATATTGGTAATGAAATTGTGGCTTGCTTTAGGGGATTGTAGCATACTGAACTACATCTACGACCAACAGTCGCCTACGCTATTCAAATTAATTAACGGCGTTATTAAAGTTAATTGTTCTTTGCGGCAAAATTGCAAAATGTGCCAAAGAAAAAAATAAATAAATAAACAATGTTTTTCAAAAATACAATATAAAATGTGTGTCATTGATTAAGAGTTTTATAACTCACCTTTTATAAATGCAATTACTGTGTAATCTCTAAAAAAATAATCCCTTTTTTTTCTTTCTTATTGGTAACTTCTTCTCTAAAAAAATCATAATTTTCCGACTTTGCTACTCTATCATTATTCTAATTGACAACATCGCCAAAAACGCTTATCAACTACCAGTATGCAAAATACAATTTAAAAAAAATATATATTGTCCACCATTTTAACTACAGTATTTTTAAATCTAAAAAAACAACATTTTTAACGTGTTAAATTCACGGCAAAAAATTAGATGCAATAATTTTAAGCACTCAAAAACGAAGAAAAAAATTATTCAAATTTTTTTGGACTGTTTTAAATTCATTAACGAGAATTATAGTCCAAAGAAATTACAATTTTGAATTTTATGTGCTGTATTTTGAATTACAATACAGTATACGGTATGCCCAAAATCTATAAAGCGGTTGTAATCGGAAATCATAATTTATTCTTTTACCCAAGGATGACAATTTCAATAAAAAAAGTTAAAATTGTCCTTGCGATAATATTGTAGCCTATTTTGATTTTTATCATTGCCTTGAGTTCAAAAATAAATTTAGAAACTTTTGAACACGTACAGTATCATTAAAAATAATTAAGTACGGAAATAATAAGCGCGCAAAATTTAAAACTATAACAACAAACCTACATAATTATATAAATCATTCTTTTTTATTAATCATGCATAATGAAAGTAATTATCATTACCGGTGCAAGTAATAGTAAAATTAACTTTACAAATTATTACGCAGTGACAGTAGGCTGCCCAGTAGTTCGGTTTTAAGTTTCGTGTAAAAATATAATGTACGCAAATGCAGTTCCTCCAGCCTATTAGAATTAAATAAATTTTGCCAATTTTCATTCTGTCAATTATTTAAATTTAATAATTTTTGTTCATACCGTCAATAAAAGCTGTTTATTAATTTCAAACAATCCCCAACCGTTGATCGATGGGTGATACAGAAATACTTGAGTACAATATGACTGTAACTTTCATGTAAATAAACAATTAAAATATTTTTCAATTATTATAACTTTTCTCGACAAAATTATTTTACAGACTTTTTCAAGTGCTTCTTCTCTTAAAACATCACAATTTTCCGACTTCGCCATCATATCATTAACAGCATCGCCCAAAACGCTTATCAACTGCATAATAAACAAAATACAATTTATTGAATTTAAGATGTATTATCCCCCTATTTTAACTTATTAAATTAGTAACTCTAGTAAATTTGCTAAATAAATTACTGATCTTACGTTTGAGTTGACAGATGACACGAACAATATCTTAACGGTCAGAACAATTACAAATGGCAATAAAAAGGCAAGCGTGATGAAGTAGTACTCTTTGTAAATAACGTGGGTAGTGAGCCCGCGAAATATACTAACGATTAAAAGAAGTTCAAAAGAGAACCAGGAAAATAACAAAAAAGAAAACGCGGAATTAATATTCTCCAGCACTTGTCTGCATAATTGATGATTGCAAATAAAAATTCGCACGCAAAGTTTGTCATCATCCCAGCTCCGTCGGGATTTTTTCATTCGCTGACCAATCAAATGTAATTTGGTTTTCAATAAAAGAAGAATCAAGACCAAGATTGCCATTATAAACATTTTAAACGGAAACAGATGAAAACAAAAGATGTCTATTAATCGGTAAGAATAATGAAAGTGTTTGCATTCCATAAATAAGAACACGACTCCATTAATATTCTGGCAGAATAAAGTCTCCCGCAAACAAGAGTCCGGATTGGGGCAGAAAATATGAGATCGGATTTTGATTCCATATATTAATGCGTAAATGGTGATAATAAAAAACAGAAATCCTTTTCGGTATCTGTGTATTTTTTGGATGCATTTTCGCGCGTTCATTTCATCGCAAATGAATTCCATTTTTAAACAATTCCAACTTGACGAAATTGCTTTAGAGATGGAATTTTGCTGCGCGTAACAGAAAAATACGGTGACTGTATTTGAAAGAATTAACAAAAATTTCGTAATTTCGTAGTAACTTTCTTTTACTCCTTTTTCTTCGATTCCGAGAAGCATAGGAATTATCTCCACGAAAGAACAAAAAACAAAAAAAAATCCCCACCAAAAACGAAGAAGAAGTTTTAAATAATAAAAACGTGTTTTAGTAGAATGAAAATCGTGGGAAACAGTTTGGAAATCAATACCAAAAACTAATAAATAATAATGAAAATATTTAAACATTTTTAAATTTTCTTGGTAAAATTTACGAATAGTTGACGCGTTACCCTTCATGCTTAAAAAAAAGTTAAGGTCATTAATTTTAATGATTAATAAGCCGGAAAAAAAAATTATTGAATGTGATGAAGTAGTAAAATATAACTTAACATAGCCCTTCCAACCTTCAAATTGAGTAAAAAATTTAATTAATTAAGTTATAAATTTTATTAGAAAATTGTGGGTAACAATATTTACTGCTATTAGAAATGGTTTGTTTATGTCGAAAAACCCCCATCCATCAATTGCTGCTGGGCAATACGAATATGGCGCCCAATATTGATTAAATTCCACTTTTAACTAAATTAAGTAAACAAAATATACTCCATTAATTAACTGCTTTCAAGACGTTATGCAAACTACTTGCTTCAATTATTTCCTTTTTCCAAAACCTTGCCGATATCGATTGATCAAAGCTTATTAGCTGTCGATAGACAAGCTCCAAGCATGACGATATCTAAGTAGATTAATTAAAATATATTTATTGTAAAAAAAAAAAAATCACATCAAAATATGAAAAAAAAATAAAAAATATATGACTAACTTTATTGTTGACTTGAATTATAAAACACGATTTTTCAAAAAATAAAATAAAATTTGTCAGAAGAGCTACGATGGTATTAGTAAGGTAAGGTAAATTACCGGGGTAATTGCTTGTTAGCACTCGAATCAAGCACGTATTTGTAAAAATTTCGTTGGCCAAATGGCAAAAAACCATAAAAGAAAAACCGTCGTTTAAATTTCTCAAAAGACAGGCTTGTTGGTGATGTATGGTCAAAAAATTTCGAATTTTAGCCACGCAAATAAAATTGAAGGGTGCTTCGATCACGTCCGTTGTAGCCAATTGCACCGCGTCCCTCAACATGATAACCAAAATATTAAAAAATAACATAACCGCGTAAATCAGTACTACGGTAATAATTTGTAAATGCGTGCAATACTTGTGCATATAAATTACCAAATCACAACTGACTATTTTATTCAAAACTCCTTGACAATTATTGCAAAAAAAATCTTTTTCCGTCCCGTTAATTAATCGCTGGCAATCGCGAAAAGCGAATTGGACGCAGTAAATAACCATTCCAGTCCACAGTAACAACGACGCGTTTCTTAAATAAATAATTTGTTTCACCAACCGATGACTCGCGGTACGTGGACCACTGCTAACGTGATTTAGAAAGTTGGAATTAATTTCGCGGGCGCTTTGAGAAATTATATCGCGGTTGCGAAACAGAGCGACCAGCGTTAAAATATTGCAACTTTGCAAGGTACATTGAATGACCGCAAGAATGCCAACTTCAAATCCATCGCGTAACAGAATATTATATCCGTGGTCCAACAAAACTAACCAAACAAGTAGCAAAATAATTAACCAAAAAAAGTTGACGACCGAGCATAAATAAATAATTAATTTGGATTTCACGCCCTTTTCTAATTCCATATCCACGCCAAATACAAACAGCAAAATGTAATGAAACGGACGCAACAGTTGAATTCCAACTGCAGAAGGTGGAACTCGAGATATTAACGGAGCGATTTTCATTTTTAATCTGAAAGAATAATTTCTATCGCAAAGTGAATATGATCGCTTTTATACTACTCCTTAAAGAGTATTACTTGTCAATAACTTCCGATTAATTAATTAACTCATATAAACAAAATCAATACTGTAAAACCACTAACTTTTTATTGTTTAACGATTAAGAGGCGGACAAAACTACACCCTCAAAAAAACACACCCTTTTAACTTAACCAACGTCTTCATAATATTAAAAAAAAATACATGTATTATAATTTTAAATTTATTGCACAAAAAAATATTGGCACTTTAAATATTAGCGAACGTTTCATTGAATGTGATGAAGAAGTAAAATGTAACTTAGCATAGCACCCCCTACCTTTAAAATTAATAATAATAAAAAAAAATACTCCGAAATTAATAATAATTGATTATTAAAAATGCCGAAATAAACTATTACCGCTATTAGAAACGGTTTGTTTATGTCAAAAAATCCCCATCCATCAATAACTGCTGGGCAATAGGAATATTGCGTACAATACTGATTCAAATCCACTTTTAACTAAAATTAAACCATAAAAGCCTGTGTGAGTAGGTTGCTTTTACGACATCATGCAGACTACTTGCTTGAATTATATCCCTTTTCCAAAATGCTTCCGAAATTGATTGATCGAAGCTCATCAACTTTCGATAAGCAGTCTCCAAACCAGACGATATCTAAGTATAATTTTATAATTTTTTTTAAAAAAAAGTTAGCAATATTCGTGTAATTTAATCATGATAAAAAAAAAAGACTAAATAAGAAATAAAAACGATCACTAACTTTTGTGTTGGTTTGAATTACAATACACGATTTTCCAAAAAAGAAAAAAAAGTGAGTCACAAGAACTACGATATCATTAACAATATTGGAAATATCACCGTGGTCAGTTCTCGTCATCACTCGAACCATGCATGTCATTGTAAAAATTTCGTTGACAAAATGACAAAAAACCATAAATGAAAAGCAATCATTCAAATTCTTCACGAGACAAGCCTGTTGATGGTGTTCGTCCAAGAAATTTCTGATTCTGGCCACGCAATCGAAATTGAAAGGTGTTTTTATCATGTCCATTGTAGCCAATTGCACCGCGTAATTTAACATGATGACCAAGATACTAAACAATAGCATAATTGGGAGAACCAGCACAACAGTAAGAATTTGTAAATATGTGCAATACTTATGTATATGAAGCACACAATCACAACTGACTATTTGCATTATACCTCCTCTATATTCATTGCAATAGTTGGCTTTATCAGTCCCGCTAATTATTTTCACAATATCACTGAACGCGAATCGGAAACAGTAGCAAACTAATACCGTCCAAACCAGCAAAAATACGTTTCTTATATAAAAAATTCGTTTCAAGAACCGATTACTCGCCGGTTGACCACCATGCACGTGACTTAAAAAATTTAAACAAATTTCGCTCGCGTTTTGGGAAATTATATCGCGGTTCCAAAAGAAAGCAAAAACCGTTAAAACGCTGCACGTTTGTAACGTACATTGAATGACGGAAAGGATGCCTATTTCAAATCCATCGTGTAACATAATGTCATATTCTCTGTCCAACAAAATAATCCACACCAATAGCATGCCAATTATCCAAGAACAATTCACAACCGAGCATAAATAGATTCTTAATTTAGACTTCACGCGCTTTTCTGGTTCAATGTCCACGCCAAATGTAAACAGCATAATGTAATAAAATGGACGCAACAGCTGAACTCCACGTTCAGAAGATGGAACCCGAGGTATAAACCAAGCGGATTTCATTTTTAAAATAAAAGAATAATTTCTATTGCACACACTACGATCATTGTTCTGCTCCTTAAAGCGTATTACTCAATTCTAATAATCTATAAATAAATAATTTTTAAATATCGTTGAAGTGCTATGAAGTAATTAATTTATATCTCCATTTTTTATTCTTGTCAACAACAGGCAATTAACTTATTAACTCAAGTAAACAAAAACAAAATTGTAAATCAACTAATAATATTGTTCATCAAGGTTGTAGAAGGTATTGTACTCCGGCTGCATTACCTCACACTCTGTATTTCGAACATTAATTTTTTGCATAATTTTAATTGCCATAATTGATTTAAAAAAGTAATATATTAATTTAAAAAATGACAATTTTATTTTTGTAGAATTTTAATGACTATAAAATATTTGAAAATGGCAAAGAACTCGTAATTACACGTACGGAACGTATGTTAAATTGCATTATTTTGATTTAGATAATTATAATGAAAATTTAAATGATTTTATAGTAACTAGAAATCTATCGCCTGAACTCTGCACATTCAAGTTTCTCACATATTTTCAAAAAACATGTAATACATGTACTGTACTGTAATCCAAGAAAACTCCAAAACTTTACAGTATTCCAATATAATTTATTAATTGTAGCGTTATAGTTGTAATAATAAATGCAAGATTAATGAAATAAAACTCATTAAATAGAATTTTCGCTATAAAAGCACGTGAAATATCGGTGCTAGAAAGTAACATACGCTTTATTGAATATGATGAAGGAGTAAAATATAACTTAAGATAGCTCCTCCTACCTTTAAATTGAGTAAAACATTCATTAACAATTAGTAATACTATAATTACAAATGTCGGGACAAAATAATATTTACTGCTATTAGAAATGGTTTGTTTATGTCGAAAAACCCCCATCCATCAATTGCTGCTGGGCAATACGAACATTGCGCGCAATATTGATCAAAATCCACTTTCAACTAAATTAAATGGTCAGACATTTTGTAAATTGACAGCCTTTTGGACATATCAGAAAAACTACTTGCTTGAATCATTTCTTTTCTCCAAAACGTTTCCGATAGCGATTGATCGAAGCTTATCAACTGTTGATAAACAGTGCCCAAACAAGATGAGATCTAAGTAAGTTAAATTTAAAATTAGGCATTATTTTCCCTACGAATAAAAATTTTTTAAGCGATCACTGACTTTAGCATTGGCTTGAATGATTAGACATGATTTTCCTACGAAGAATATGAAGTGTGTCACGAGAGCTACGATGACACTACTAATCGAGGGATTGTGATTAATATAATTGCTCGTCATCACTCGAAACATGCAGGTAATTGTAAAAATTTCATTGGCGAAAAAAACAAAAACAATAAAAGAGAAGGCTTCATTTTGTTTCCTCAAAAGACAAGCTTGTTGATGGTGGTTATTTAAAAAATTTCGAATTCTTCGAACACCGTCGAAATTATAGGGTTCTTTTATCACGTCCATTGCGGTCAATTCCACCGCGTAACTTAACGTAATAACCAAAGTACTAAAAAATAACATAATTGGGAGGACCAAAACGACTGTTAATATTTGTAAATGCCCGCAATATTTGTGAATGTAAATCACAAAATCGCAACTGACCATTTTGGTCAAAATGCCTCTATAAGCATCGCAAAAGTCTACTTTCTCAGTCTCGCTAAATAATTTCCAATTATCTACGATAACGTAACGGATGGAGTAAATAAGCAGTACGGCCCAAGAAAACAAAAATACGTTTCTTATAAACACAATTCGCTTTAACAGTCGATTGCCCGTAGGATGACCATTATTGACGTGATTTAGGAAATTCGAGCAAATGTCACGCGCGTTTTTCGTAATTATGTCGCGGTTCCAAAAGAAAGCGAAAGTTATTAACATGTTGCAAGTTTGTAAAGTAAATTGAATGAACGAAAGAATGCCCGTAGTTTCGAATCCATCGTGTAGGAAACTATAACATCCGCGGTCTAACACCGTCAACCAGACCAGTGGCATTCCAACGTACCAAAAAATGTTTACAACCAAGCATACATAAATTCTTGGTTTGGATTTCTCGAGCTTTTCGAATTCAATGTCCGCGCCAAATATAAACAGCAAAAGGTAATAAAATGGACGCAGCAGCAAAACTTCTTTTCCACAAACTGGAACTCGAGGTATTAACCCTGAGGCTTTCATTTTCAAGCTGCGGAAAAAATAATACTTTCAATTGGAACGACTATGTTCAATTTTCTGTCCCTTAAAACGTATTACTTAATTCTACTACATAATATACAAATATTATTGAAAGGTGATGAAGCAATTAATTTTTACTTATATTTTTTATACCGATCAATAAATAACTGTCAAATAACATTTTAACTCACGCAAACAACATTAAAATTGCAAACCAACGGTACTGTAGCTCTTTAATGTCCTTCAAAATAAAATACTTCTATTTCAAAATATTTTCAATACGAAAAATGTTGCAATTTTTATTTTATTCAGCATAATACAGTATACTGTAGTACTATTTTTTAAATAAAATTTAATTAAGTTTAAAAAAAAATTTAATCAACTCCTTTTGCATTTCTTATTAATCGTGTCGATTTGTATTACTTGTAACGTATTATTTTTTTTTTTTAAAAAAAACTTTCTAATTCTCAAGTTTTACGAGTTTCTGAACAGAACTGCAACGTCTGACTTTTGCACAATTTTCAGGAACATACAGTATTATAAGTGCCATTAAACTAGACAAACTTATTTGCTATAATGTTAATCATACTAGTAACAATATCACCATACCTTAATGACAGTAAAACTCGTAGTTAAAATAATACTGCTACCGGTATCATATTATAACGCATGTGATAATAATGGTGTGTTAAAATAAGACTTTACAATGAATTTTTATTATAGCGCACGAAAAATAACGTTTTATTAAACGTGGTGAAGAAGTAAAATGTAGCTCAACATAGCTCCCCCGACCTTAAAATCAAGTAAAAAATTATTTAATTACTAATTAATAGTAAAAATGCCTGAACACATATTTACCGCTATTAGAAACGGTTTGTTTATGTTGAAAAATCCCCATCCATCAATTACAGCTGGGAAATGCAAATATTGCGTACAATAGTGATTAAAATCCACTTTTAACTACAATTAAATCATCAAAATATTCGTTAATTCATTTTTCTATTATGCTGTCACAGTACTGTATAGACAAAATAAACATCAAATTTTATGTTTTGCTCTAAAAATTTTCAAGAACCACAAAACTTGGTGTTAACTTTGCATACCGTACCCTCATTAGTGTAGTCGCCAGAAAACTATTGCAGCCAAAATTTAGAAATGTTTTATTGATAAAAGCTTATTATTTTGACTATTAAAAAGCAAATTTTTGAACTTTTAACTAATAATAAATTGCTTTCTGCCCCAGCGTGCTTAGTACTTGCTTGATTTAGTTCTTTTCCCCACAAAATTTCCGATATCGATTGATCTAAGCTTATCAAATATCGATAAACAGCTCCCAAACACGAGGATATCTACAAGTGAAATTTAAATATTGTTCATTAAAAAATCAAAATATCACTGACTTTAGTATTTATTTGAATTATGATGCATGATTTTCCTAAAAAAAACACGAAGTGTACCAGGAGAGACCCGAAGGCAGTAATAATAAAATGAGCTTGAATTATGTAACTGCTCGTCATCACTCGAAACAGACAAGTAATTGTAAAAAATTCGTTGGCATAATAAATAAAAACAATAAAAGAAAAACCATCATTTAATTTTCTCAAAAGACTAGCTTGTCGGTGGTGATTTATCAAAAAATGTCGAATTCTAGTAGCGCCATCGAAATTGAACGGCGATTTTATCACGTCCATCGTAGCCAACTCCACCGCGGCACTTAACATGAGGACCAAAATATTAAAAAAATAACATAATCGGGAGAACCAGAACAAGGGTAAAAAGTTGTAAATACGCGCAACACTTGTGTACGTAAGTCACATAGTCGCAACTGATTATTTTGATCAAAATCCCAGCGTAATCATTGCAATGATTCACGTTTTTAGTCTTGCTAAATAATCCCAATGCATCGATAATAGCGAAACAAATGTTGTAAAACATCAATATTATCCACGTAAACAGTAATACGTTTCTTATATATAAAATTCGTTTCAACAACCGCTTACTCGCAGGTTGAGCACAATTGACGTGATTTTGAAAATCGGACCAAATTTCGTGCGAGTTTTGGGAAATTATACCGCGGTTCCAAAAGAAAGCAAAAACTGTTAACATGTTGCACGTTTGTAACGTACATTTAATGACCGAAAGGATGCCAAATTCAAATCCATCGCGCAACAGAACGTCGCATCCGCGATCCAACAAAGTTAACCATACGAATAGCATACCAAATGACCAAAAAATATTCATGAATGAGCATAAAAAAATTCGTAATTTGGATTTGAAGCGGTTTTCTATGTCCACGCCAAATGTAAACAACAGAATGTAATAAAATGGACGAAGCATTTGAATTTCACTTCCAGAAGTTGGAAGTCGAGGTATTAGGGAAGCGATTTTCATTTTTAAATTAAAAGAATATTTTCCTGCTTCGTAAAGCGTATTCCTTATATCTATCTATATATATAAAGCGCTAGCCCGGTATTTGTTTCTTTGTGGGTTTGTGTGTTTGTGGGTTTGTGTGTGGCACGTGCGCCAATGCTAGGGACGCACGCACGTGCGTTCCTAGCATTGGCGCTTTTTTTCTTTTTTTCTTTTTTTTTTATTTTTTTTTTCTTTTTTTTTTT
>JAQGAZ010002756.1:0-15540 GCA_034692225.1 Polydesmus complanatus
CTGCGCAATGCTACTGCGCACCATCTCACTGCTCTTCAAATAGAGACCTCTGTTGATATTAGGACTTAAAATGGTCTTGGAGTAGAGGTGGTCCACTATTAGAAGTGTCTCTATTGAAGCACACTCCAATACAACTCACTACGTCATCATCTCTCACTGCGCAATCACACTGCGCATCATCTCACTGCTCTTCAAATAGAGACCTCCATTGAAAATGGGACTTAAAATGGTCTCGTTGTAGAGGTGGTCCACTATAAGAGGTGCATTAAGATGGGAAAATTGGATGGACGTATTTGGGGTGGTCTCGAAACAGAGTTGGTCTTAAATTAGAGGTGGTCGCTGCGCACAATCTCACTGCTCTTTCAAATAGAGACCTCCGTTGAAAATGGGACTTAAAAAGGGTCTTGTAGTAGAGGTGGTCCGCTATTAGAGGTGCATTAGCAAGGGAAAATGGGAGAGACGTATTTGGGGTGGTTTCGAAACGGAGGTGGTCTTTATTGAGAGGTGATTTTACCCAGAGGTTTCACTAATAAAATTATGCATAGAATTTTTTTTATTAAAAAAAAAAATGTGAAAAATGTGCATAAAATGGAAAGAAAGATAATATTTTGCTGTCTGAAAAGAACAATACTGTGTAGTGTACTGTAAGTGAAAAGCTGCTTTGCACGTAAATGTCACGTAACTCCGCCTTTACAATAAAAAAAAAGTTTATTGTTTTCTGCATTATTAAAATTGACAAAAGTCTCTCTACCGAACGTTTTCAGACACATATGGGCTTTTATCACAGACGGAATTGTTTTATTTTTTCGGGAACAAGATCAAAAATGTAAAGCGAGATCAGTGGAAAACGACATTTAAATACAATTTTAATATATATATTTTTTTAAGATGAAATTTTAAATATTTTTGGCGCATTTTTTCTATTTTATAAAGTACACTGTAATAAAATTGTTATGCGCCACGCAAACTGAATGATAGACACGAATACATTATTTTATATTCGCATATATTATTAAAGGTTTTTTTTCGCGTTGAATTTACATAAAACTCGGTTCTTATTTTATTATTATTTTTCTTCCTATTCGCCGCGTTTTTCGTTGACCTTTTATCGTCTCTAATTTCCTCTCTGGCGGAGTGGAAGACGCGGAAACTGTGTTTCTTCTCTCTATTTTACTCCGAGGAATTCTTAACGTTTTTTTTCTTCCCGCCATTAAAAAATATATAATATTTTTTGTTGTTCTACATTGTAAGTAGTGCGCTGGCGTCACACGCGGAGGCGGAGGATGGAGAGCGGTAATAATTGCGGGGAAGGAATAATATGGTAAACAAGGTCACGTTGAGACCGTTCGGCAATTGTTACGCGCTATTAGCTTCGTTCAAGCGATGAATGAGAGGAAGAAAGTTGTTAAGGAAGGGGCCTGAGGGGGTACAAGGGCAGGGTAAGGAGTGTGTGTGTGTGTGTGTGGGGAACGACCCCTTTGTTGTTGCGTATGTGGGGCACTTCCCTATCCGAATGCCATTCCATCATAATACATGTGCCCTACACTTGTTTTTGCGATGAATCCGGAAGAGGAGGGGAGAGGGACCCTTGTTTTTGTTCCTTGTTTTGCTTCTTTCTCATCCGGGTTCCTCTCGATTGTTGTTATGGAGTGCACTGGTGCAAGGTCTTTTTTTTCTCCCCCCATCACCAATTTCAAGGTCCTTTTTTCAAACCCCCCTCCCTCGCTTTTTTCTATCCCCCCCCCCCTTTACCATTACGTTGCATCTGCGGCTGTGCAGTGTCATCCTCCCCGAAGGTCTCTTCGTTGTTTAGGTTCGGTTAATATACGAGTGACCTTATAAAAAGACCTTTTCGTAAATAAGGTCAAAGTTGGGTGTTTGGGGAAGGGGAAGGGGAGGGAAAAAAATGTTTACTCTACATGTACACGGTGTCCATAAAAAAATGTACCCAACTGAATGAGTGTTTCATAATGTAAATATTTGAACGACACGTGGAAAAACTTTTACTTTAAGGACCTTTTTTTTTTAATATTGAATTGTTCTATTCTGTGTTTCAAATATCCACTTCCGGTCTTATCACAGGCGAGATGGAAATGAAGGTGTATGCAGCTGCGGCGAGGGCCATTTCCATTAAGCTGCTTAGTCAATACAATGTAACATAGTGAATGGGTATGATGCTTGTGTTGAGACCGGAAGTGGATAATTTTGAACACAGAATAGAACAATTTAATGTTAAAAAAGTGATTAAAGTAAAGTTTTTCCACGTGTCATTCAAAATATTTACATTATTGAAATGGATTTAATACGTTGGATACGTTTTTCTTAGGAACACCGTGTATTTAAGAAAATGTAATGTCCGCAAGAGGGCGCTCAATGTTTGTGGCGCCATTCTTACCTCAAAAATGTCTTAAAACATTTAAAAAAAAAAAAAAAAAAAAAGTTATCTTATTAAAATTAAATTTTTTTGCCTATAAAAATGGTTTTGGAAAGCGAGGTTTTTGTAAGGGTGAAGTGGTTCCTCCCCCCGCTACGCTTCCTTGGACGCCCCCCCTTCACCCTCTCTCATCCTGTTTCTTAATCTGTTCCATCTCTCTCCACACTCCTCGCTCTCTTATCTCGAGTGCTGCCATCTAGAGAAGGAAGGGGGGGGGACTTAAAGCTGTAGACATGACGTAAGCCGATTGGTCATCTCGCGTAACATTCCTCAACTGTGGCCCGTGGAGGAGGAGGAGGAGGAGGAGGGAAGAGAGAGAGGAATTCCGAGAACGAATTTGCACCGGAGGAAAATAAAAACTTTAAAAAAATCAACAACAAAAAAAAAATTTTTTTTTTTTTTTTTTTTCTATTAACAAAATTTTAACTGAATTCGGTTATAACGACATTTGAACATTGCATAAACGTTATATCCGAGTAAACTAAAAGTTCCGATTTAAGGGGAAAATCGCAAAAATTATGTTCGAAGACAGTAATAATGGAAGAGAAATAAAATGGGATGAAAGTACCAATCTTTTTAATATAAAAAAACAAACCTAATTACTGTATTCTTATATACTGGTACTTTCAGCCTTTTCCCTCCCACGCGCTTGAATTTAATGTTAGTAATGGCGTCTGTTGCTGCCGCCATTTTCATTTCTATTCAGCCCTCCTCCTATACCAGAGAAATCCAAGGTCTTATTTCACGTGACGCCAACCGACCGAGCGGTGTATCGATAATCGATAGTTGTTAAGGGAGATACGTTGTGTGTGTGTGTACCGGAGGAAAGGACAACGACATTTTTCATTTCATTTTTTTTTTATTTAATTTTATAGATAATAATATTATGTTTGTAATGAGGTGTTGTAAAAATTAATCTACTGCTAGTTAAAATTTATTATTATTATTTTAGATAAAAAATAATAATATTTTTTAAAGGATTAGGTTGAGGTGAGGTGCGAGGAGCGTAACCAATCGTTTTATTTGCATCGAGTGGCTAAAAATAACTTAATTCTTAATTTATTGCTTTTTTATTTATTTTTTTGAATTCATAAAAACGATGGAATAAGGTTTTGAATGTTAATGGCTATTATTAAAAGTTGATTTCGGTTCTTCGCTCGTTCGCCACGCACAAACTTTTCGACCATCTTCCATTTTTTTTTTTTTTTTTTAAAAAAACTAGAAAAAAAAATTGTAAGGGATTTTTTTTTTTTTTTGTTTTAATTGTTTTAATTTATGCGCGCAATTTTTAAACTAATTCCTTAGAATAACGTAATTTGTATATCAGAGACTACGAAAGTCATTAAATATTCAGGTTTAAGGCAATTTTGTTGTAAAATAATGAAAAAAAATTTTAATTAATTTTTTTTTAAAGAAAATTTCTATTTTTTTTTTTTTTTTTTTTTTTTTAAAAAGAATGCGCGAAGATGTTGCTTATTTTTTATTTTAACTTTTAACCTTGGGGATTTTTAATCTATCTTAGCAACATAGAGAGAGATTACATCGCGTGGCTTAATGCGGTTCAACTGGGGTTTACAACAGTCTGTGAAAGGAAACTGCACTTTTGGATCGAAAACGTATTCGATCACCAATAAAAATGTCAATAAATTTGTCACATAAAAATAAATTCCACCAAAAAAAAAAAAAAAAAAAATCGAAAAACGAAAAACAAAAAAAAAATTTTAAATTTTAAATTTTGCTACAGAAAAAGTTTTTGTCTATGGGCAGAAAATGGTCAGAAAATGACAGGTGTCATTGTTTAATTTTTAATATTAGAGGGCGCTGCTGTAGAAATCTCTCTTAGTCACATTTTTTTTTTTTTTTTTTTTTAATTTTATTTTAAATAAAGTTAAAAATTTATTTTTTAAATTTTTTTTTGATTGATTTTTACAACTAACAATATTTTTCAAGTGTCAGCCGTGGATCAGACTGTGTATAGAATCCTATCTGGAGGGGAGGGAGGAGAGGGCCTGTTACATTTGGGGGGCTGATGTGATAGCGCGTGATTTATAGAGCGAGTGAGCGAGTGAGTGGAATAGATAATGAATCGATCAATCGATATTCAAATGGGTTTGAAATTTGGATCGTGGTTAAGGGGTGGGTTGAGGGGGGGTGGGGGTTAAATGTGGGTCAAGGCTCGGCTCTTATCTGTCGGGTGCATCGAACTGCTATCTGACAACACATCACTCGCCGTCGAATGACTTCAATCCCTGCGCCAACGTCAATATTTATCATTGAACATGATTTGGGCTGGGAATTGATTTTGATTTCTATTTCGTTATTGCTATTGAGGTGGGGGGGGGGGGGGGCTGAATTTGAAATCGCGAGACAATCTCGAGTGCCGCTTTTAGATATTAAAAGTTTCAGAGCTCAATTTCCACCACACTCGGAGAGAGAGCCTTTACTCGGCCGAGTAGCATTCGTTAAGAGATTTCGATAATACATGTTAAAAGTTTGTATAGAAAAACATTATACGTGTACGGTATAGTAGAACTTGGTTATAACGTTATTTCGAATATGACGTCATTTTTCGGGGAGTTTCGTGGCAACCATCGGCTATAGCGTCAAAACAAAAGTCAAAAAAAAAAAAAAATTCTTTCTCAAAATGTAATTTGAATTTTAGGTGACTCGGATATAACGTCATTTTACTTGTCGTTATAACCGAGTTCTAATGTATTTTTTTTTTAACGCGTAAAAAGCACATTTTCATATGGCAAGCAGGTAGCCCCAACGTAATACTGTACAGTAATTATTATTTACTGTAATTAATTTTTCAAGTAGATAGATTTGCAGAAAGCAACCGATACATTAAGATTTTCCTATTGTGTTGGTAGCTTTCTGTTTAACATTTTATTCATTAAAAAATCAATATTTCCTCCATGCTTTATGAACTACATTTTTATATTAAAATTATTGGCTTCGGGTTTTTATTATTATTATTATTGAATATTCTATTTCTTTTATTGATTTTTTTTATGAACTATTCTCTAATATTTTTATTATTACAACAACGTGGCTCAAATATATAATTGGAGGAGAACGAAAAAAAAATCATTGTTAACAATAATTATTGGGTTCGGTTTCAAGCAATAATAATATCAATTTTATATAATATCGAAAAATCTAAAAAAAAAAAAAAAAAGATTTTGAAAAAGTTCAATAGTTGAACAATAAATTAGATTTATGTTCGACATTCGAATTGCCAAGTTTTTTTTGATAGGTTTTTATATATGGATGATTCCAATAATTCTATTATTATGTTTTCGTCGTTTCCGCTTTTTTTTTTTTTTATATATCCCGTGGTTGGCGAGCGACCCTCGCCTAGGCTTATCTCATAGGGAACGAACGACCTAATTCATCGTCGTGTTGTTATTTTAACCGAAATTCGTTGGGGGCTGACGTCACAACCCCCCCCCATCTCACATACTTTCACCCTCGTACGCATGCGTATACACAGGAAAGATTATTATTACGCGTACGTACGCGCGCACTATTGACCGGGAAAGTGGACCAATTCCACTCCGAATGGGAGATCGAACGGCAGCGCTCCCTATCAACAACAACGGTTGTTGTTGTTTGTTATGTTGTCAACCATTTTTTTTTTTTCTTTTCTTTTTCTGCTGCTTCCACTCCCCTCCTTCTATGTGAGCGTATAGTGTGTTGTGCGCTTGACGAATGGATGTCAGTAACCTCAATTTTATTATAGGGAATTGGATCAATAGTCAACATGCTCACGTGCCACCTCCTCACCCACCTACTACGTCATACGTTACGCTCCCTTTAATTTAATCCCAACGCGCTAAATTCGAAAAATAAACAAACGCATTAAAATACTTTCCCTGTGGCCAATTATCAGCTGATGAGGAGACGGGGTGGGAGGAGTTTCGGACTCGTCCTATTAGTTCAGTTAATGACCTTTCTATTCCTTAGAATATTTTTTAATAGGGTTAATATCACGCTATTATTATTATTATTTATTAAATGGCTCCTTCTTAACTCGTTCTTTTTTTAATACGCTACTTGGAATAATTATTATAATCGAGACTAATCGGTGAACTTTAGGATACACTATAAAACATGATACACTGTGGTCGAATGTTTTGGGCTCCTCCTCCTCTTCATTCCTTCATTTTTCTTATTAATATAATTTACTTAATTTTTTTTTTTTTTTTTTTTTAATATTTTTGTCCTTTTTTTTTATAAGTTTTTTTTATTTTATAAATTTAGTTTTTTTTTTATAAAAAATTTAATATTTCTAATAAAAATGTGTTCATTTTCCTATACCGGTACATATAAAGTTCTAAATTTTCATGAAACATTTAGAAATTATTTTCTTAAAACATTTCTTTTTGAAAACATTTTCAAAATTTTTTTTACAGTTTTTTTTTATAAATTTTTAAGAGAAATTTTTTTTTTTTTTTTTTACTTTTTTCTTAATTTTTTTTTCCCCAATTTTTTTTTTTTTTTTTTACATTTTTTATTGAAATTTTTTTTTTTTAATTTTCTTTTAAAATTTTTTATAAATTTTACTAAATTTTTTATAAATTTTACTAAATTTTTCTTTAAAATTTTTTCTAAAATTTACTTAAAATTTTTCCTAAATTTTTCTTTAAATTTTTGTTCTAAATTTTCCTTAAAACTTTTTTCTAAATTTTTTCCCCCAAAGAAAATTTGCTTTATTTTCTCCAAATATATTTGTCAATAATTCCCAAGCCCTCCCCCAGAGGGCCCACCCCAAAAGCTCTTCTTGTCTACTGCAGTATCCGGCACTGATAACACAGCGCATGCGTGTTCAAAACAGACGTAAAAAGCAGAACCATAATAAATTACGGCATTTTTTTTTTTTCCTCGTCTAAAATTTTATTTTTTTAAAAACTCGTTTTACGATTTTTCTCGAATCTAACATCCCCTGTACACATGTATTTTGCACTGCGAATCGTTAAAAGCGTCGTCGGGGGGGAGGGAGGTGGAAGAGGGGGGGGGGCTGACTGGTTTAATATGCACGACGACGCCTTCCACGCGTTTTCATTATTTTTTATGACCCGTCGTTCTATATAAAAGAGCGGTTCACTCGTCGTCGTTAGATAACAGCAGCAGCGGCAGACGGATTCTGCTTCTTTTAACCTGTTCTTTTTTTTATTATTATTATTATTGTATATTCCAGACGCGAAAAGTCGATTACTACTCCTGGCATCGCGATATGTAGGTAGATGAGTTTACTAGTCCGTGTAATACATTCCCTCAGTTGGCTAATCGTTAGTAGATGGCGCTGCTGGCTCGGCCTTATTTTTAGATCTTTCTGCGTATCACGTTTGACGTTTCGTTGGAATTTTGAGGCGAAATATGATTTTGTTTTGATGCCGCCGCCGAATGTGTTTACGTCGTATTCGGGGTCGTTATCTTCTTCGTCGATGGGCTGGGGCGGTGGCGCTGCTGCTGCTGTTTCTCCGCTCGGAAGACGTTGAAAATGCGGATCGATATTGCTCTCTGCTTCTAGCCTTGACCCCCTAACATTAGGGAAAGGCGGCAGACGACGCATGCGCATCTCTATCTATCTCGGAAGTCGCGTCGAAAAAGGAAGTGAGCGGATTATGTTATAGGTTGTTCCAGGAGCACTGGGCCCCCCACTTCAGGCCCCCTAACAATAACTCGTTTTGTGGAGTTTACTAATCGATTTTTTTTTTTTTTTTTGAGAGTTTAGTGAACGATTTTTTTTTGTTGAGTTTAGTAGCCGTTAATAATGATTTTTGAATCGATTAAATTTTAGGTTTATAAACATTACTCGAAACGAATATGGCATCGACTGTGACGTTGAAAATGAGTCAGTTCTTCATTGTGTAAAGTCTTTTTTTTTTATGTATAATAAAAGTGATACAATTTTTTTTTTTTTATTGTTAAGTTTTTCAAGGTTGGGAGTTATTTTTTTTTAAGAGAAATAAAGGTTTTTGGTGATGAAAAATGATTGGAGGAAAAAAAAATTCAAAATGGCAGATGGTGAAGGTGGAAGAAAATACACGGTGTCCGTAAAAAAGTGCACCCAACTGAATTCGTATTAAATCCCTTTTAATAATGTAAATATTTGAATGACACATGGAAAAAGTTTTACTTTAATCACTTTTTTTTTTTTAAACATTTAATTGTTGTATTCTGTGTTTAAAATATCCTCTTCCGGTCTCAACACAAGCATCATACCCACTCACTATAGCTGGCTGCATTGATTCCAGCTGGGTCGAGTTCTTCTCATAATCTGTATCATACGTTGGCGCACTTGTTCAATATTCTAGATTTAAATTAGACAGACTTCAAAATATGGGGTGTGATGCGAGAAAAGGTTTATATAAGAAAACACAGAATAGAACAATTAAATATTAAAAAAAGTCATTTAAAGTGAAGTTTTTCCACGTTTCATTCAAATATTTAGAATATTAAAAAGGATTAAAAACGAATTCAGTTGGGTACAGTTTTTTACAGAACACCGTGTATAAAAGGTGTAAATTGTAGCGTGAGATGTATAAAATTAAGTGTAAAAAGAACATGGAGGCCTTCGTTCGGGGATTCTCATTTTTGGAGGCCATTAAAGGAATCAATTTCTATTTTATATACAGTATTTTAAATGGGGTACTACCGTCAGAATTAATTTATAATAATAATAATAGCGATTATTATTATTAAGCTTTAATAGAATAGAGAAGTAAAGATGGCCGAAGAAGTGTTTGCGGGGTAATTGACGCGAGGGGCGCTTTCAGGGAGGGAAAGAGCCTTAAAAAATAATAATATTCAATTTAATAGCGACCTAAAACCATAATAATAATTATGACGTCGTCTGCGTGGGCCACTATTTTAAAACTTGAAAAATGTCAAAATTGCTAAAAATGAAGGTGAATCTGTATACGTAATGCACAAGTGAAACCGCGTTTTGACATTAAAAAAATGAATGGATGATACGCCACACGTTTTAAAAACGAAAGTGGAATATAATAATTATTTTTAGGGCGTGTCTGGGGTAATTTAGGGAGTGGGTGGGGGGGAGACACGGCCTACCGACTCACCCATAATAATAATAATAATAATATGATTGTGTAAGAGCTGATTTTTGGCCAAGTCCACCAAGCGGTGAATCGCGTAAACACTCGTTGGAACCGAAACGAGTGGTGGCCTTCAAAAATAACACCGCTGACGTCATCTTCTCGGTCGGTGGAGGAGAGAGAGAGAGAGAGTGAAAGTGTGGAGGGAGGGGCCCGGTGGTAGGGGGCGGATGCTGCTCCTTCCATTTTGAAGATTTTCAGGGTTTAAAAGAGCAGACGATTTTTTTTTCTTCTATCGAGACGCGATTGGAGGGGGTGATGGGGGAGAAGGGGTTGGGGAGGGGAATGGGGGTGTCGAAAATGAAGCTACGCGCATGGTTACGCAAGCGAAGACGTGGCTGGAAGTTGTTTTCTATTAACTTGGCGTGAATGGAAATATGAGATGTACGAGTTTGATGCGCCAAGTTAAACAGGAAATGGCTGGGGGATTTTCTAACCAGTTGAATGCTTTTTTTTTCTGTCTTTCACTTCTTCTTCTTCAAAATCTTGTTTTCTTGTACCGAGAGGTTTTTGTGTGTGTGTTGGCGTTATTCTTATTCATCCGCCTGCACCAATCAAAAGATAGATAGAGAGAAGGAGGAGGTGGGTGAGGGATGGTGCGCGCGCCAACGCCGCCATCTTCCTTCTACTCAACCCACTCTCTCTCTCTCTCGCCTTATATCTTTCTCAATTCTTTTTTAAAAGTCACGTTAAGGTCACGGTTATAGGTAGAGAGAGAGAGAGAGAGAGGACTGACATTCATTATCATTATATTATTATTTTTTTTTTATTTAAAAAATTTTGTTTTGTTTATTTTTTTTTTCTCGTGGAAAAATATTTTTTATTATAACTTTATATATTTTTTCCTTAAAACACACCTACTTTTATTTACCATTTTAAACTCGCTTTTTTTATTTATTTTTTTTTTTTTGAGTTAAAAGAAAAGGTTAAATCAAATAAATGGGGCTTTTTTTTTTTTTTTTTTTACCAAGTTCAAGAATTTTTTTTTATTCCGGATGTGAAAATTTTTTTTATTGCGTTTCTTTTTTTTTTTTTTATTTAATCAGCGCTCATTTTATTACGATTGTTTTTATTTGGAGGGTTTCTAGCCTGTTATTCCATTATAATATACACGGTGTCCTGTAAAAAACTGTACCCAACTGAATTCGTATGAAATCCTTTTTATGTAATGTAAATATTTGATTGACACGTGGAAAAACTTTACTTTAATCACTTTTTTTCAATATTTAATTGCTCTATTTTGTGATTAAAATATCCACTTCCGGTTTCAACACGAGCAATTAGACCCTCATGAACCTTTTCTCGCATCATACCCCATATTTTGTAGTCTCCTAATTTAAATTTGGAATATTGAAGAACTGCACCGACGTATGAGAAGAGGCGGGAGACGAACTAGATCAAGCTAGAATCAACGCGATGTAACATAGTGAGTAGGTATAATGCGTGTTTTGAGACCGGAAGTAGATATTTTAAACGCAGAATAGAACAATTAAATATTTAAAAAAAAGTCTTTAAAATAAAGTTTTTTCATGTGTCATTCAAATATTTTACATAATTAAAAATGAATTTAATACTAATTCAGTGGGGTACTGTTTTTTTTCCGGACACCGTGTATAAATACATGATGTACGACGTCATGTAACCTGCAATTTGTGGAGCGTCAGTGGGTTGGTGTGGGTGGGTGAAAGGGGTTTGGGAGTGAGTGGGATAGAGAGAGAGAAGTAGTTTGTCGGGTTGTTCGGAATATAATCAACCTTTCGTTTACCTTTTTTTTTTCTTTACCTTAACATTTCACATGCTGCTTTGGTTTAGCCTCGACGCCAGACTCTCTCTCTCTCTCTCTCTCTCTCTATTCCAAACGCCTTAATAAGAACAACAATGCAGTTTGTTATCGCCAGCAACAGAATTTTTTTTCTAGCAGCGGAGGAGAAGAAACAACGCTTTTTATATACAGTCTGAGTGAATAAATTTTAATTTTTTTTAAAAAAAAAAAAAGAGAAGAGGGAAGATGTAGAGTGATGGCGTTTTGCTGTTAAGATTAAGTGAGGGAAGGGGGTGGAGAGTAGTTGGTGGGGGAGGGAGAGAGAGAGAGATAAGAATAATTGTTTTTGATAAATGAGAGGAAATTTTAATGGCGCTCAGTCTCTTATACATTTTTTTTTCTTCGAACTTACATATTTGGATAAACAAATTTTTTGTTATTATTATTTAAATGTAATTTTTTTTCTTGAATTGTGTTTGTGGGCTACAGTACAAAAAAAAAAAAAAAATGCGCTACGCTTTGTTTGCGTAATTGTTATTACGAAAACTTGTAAATGCCTACTACTACAACTCCGGAGAGTAAGTTAATTACGAAACGAATTGCGGGTTGATTGCATTATTTGGAGGGTTTTTTTTATTTTTATTTTTGGAGTGGCATTAATCGGCTTTCGTACACAGAACCACAACGTCGCACGCAAACGTATATCACGCTCCACTACTCCTCAATGGAATAGATGGACGCTGTAATTAAATACTGTATAGGATGCTAATAATAATAATGCTACGTTTCAATTCGGAGGAGTTATAAATTATTATTTTCAAGAAAGTTCTTGAGACTTTCAAGAGAAATTCCAATTTATAACTTTGAATGGAATTCTTTATTAATTTATTATTACGGAGTATTATTTAAAATATAAGTTTACGTCATAATAATGGAAATTTTGCTTTTTCGCTGGTTATTTTGCTTTTTTGTTGGTTATTTTGCTTCTTTGCTGATTATTTTGCTTTTTTGTTAGTTATTTTGCTTTTTTGTTGGTTAAAGTGTTTTTTTGCTGGTTAAAGTGTTTTTTTGCTGGTTAAAGTGCTTTTTTGCTGGTTATTTTGCTTTTTTGCTGGTTATTTTGCTTTTTTGCTGGTTATTTTGCTTTTTCGTTGGTTTTTTTGCTTTTTTGTTGGTTCAAGTGTTTTTTTTTGCTGGTTAATTTGCTGGATATTTTTTTAAAGGTGAATTTGAGGGGGGAGGAAATAAAGAATTTGAAACTTCACTCCTACAACCCCCATCATCAATTCCGATGACGTCAAACAACTTTAAAAATTCCAAAATTTATGAATTCTAAAAAGAATGAAAAAAAAGTTCAAATTTTTTCCAGGTGGAAAAGAGATAAGAGCAGTCGAGAGTTAAAAAAAAAAAAAAAATGTGTGACGTAACCCTGGCTCGTGGGGAGAACCAAGGTTGAGAATGTAATTTTAAGCCACCGCCACACATAATATATCCACGTTCCCATTTTCTTTCTCCCATTGAAATTGGGCTGGCATTTCCTTTGGCTGATTGGCAGCCATCTCTCTCTCTCTCCCTCCTTCTCCTTTCATTCTTTTAAATATGGAAAGTGAGAGTTTTTTTTACTTCTTCAGCAACCTTTTTTTTTCTTATAAAAAACGAGAGAAGGGGGTTGGGGGGGGGAGAGGTTCTTTTTTTGTTCGTAGGATGTATACGAGGTTATTTTTTTTTTTTTTACTCTCGTGTGTTGACGCGTAAAACGCTGGTAGAAGGTGAAAGTGGGAAAGTGTGTTGAACCCAAAACCTGTCCAAATACTTTAGTGCCCTATTCACCAATGAGGAGAAAGGGGGGAGGTGAGGATGGGAAGGGGGTGACTAAGGCAACACTGATGATGATGATGAGGAGGAGATGCGTGAAGAAAGGGTGGCGGGGGGGGAATTGAACGCAGAGAAAGAGAGAGAGTTGAGCCTGAAGAGAGAGAACGTTTTCTTCGAGGATAATGTCAACACATATTCTTCCCACTTGGAGATACAAAAATAATGCTTTTTTGATTTTTCATTAATTTAAAATTTTTTTGTGTGTCGCGTGGTGTTCTAAACTTTGTTCGAATGTTTTGAAGTCCGAAGCAGCAGCAGCCACAGAAATTGGAACGCCGAGTGAGGGGGGATATTCGTTTGTTTGTTTTTCGTTTCTCTCGCTGCGGCCGTATCGTTAAAACTTAAGAAATTTTTTAATTCGGTTCCGTCCCAACTTTAAAAATTAAGCCCCACAAGAAAGTCAAACTGACATCGCGTAAGCAGAGTCAGAAAATGGGGGACGAAGGTTCTCCCGAGGTGTCGTCGTCCAGTGCCGAGGCCGAGCCGGCGCCCAAACACTCGGCTCCACCAGCTTCTTCCTCCTCGTCGTCGTCCGCGGCTGGTGCTGGACGAGCTGGGGGGCGCGCGGCAACAACCCTGGTCTCCGTCGTCCCTCCTACTCCCGTCGACAGCCTCACGTCTTCGGATATCGGGGAAGTCGATCTGGAGTTTTGGGATTTGGATATTAACGAGTCGCCCTCCAGTAATAAAATCAATGAGAACAGCAGCGGATCTGGATCAGGTATATTATTATGATTTTTTTGGTCAGCTTTCCCTATTTTTGGTGGTTCAGAGGCCCGCAATAATTATTATTCCACCTTATTTCTCTGTTAACCTTTATAATAAAACAGTATACGCCGTTTAATTATCGATTTTTGGTGTTTTCTGGTGGCGCGAACCAGGTGAATTATTTATGTAAACAAACAGTCGGAACCCGGATTGATTTTTGTTTTTCTCCCCCGTAACATTTCTATTTTTTTTTTTTTTGGTCTTAAGCGATTATTTTTTTTTTCTGAGAACCCAATCTTCTTATTAATTTAAAAGCTATATCGATGGTGGGTTCCAATTATTGTGGACCCCCTTGGTAAACCATATGATATAATGAACCTTGACCTTAATCTGCCGCCTGACCTTCGCTTTTCTTTCAGCTCGTATCTGGTGCGGGGCTAAAACTAAAAAATGAGGTCTTTGAGCGGGGCGGGGGTCGCGTTGCCTATTTTTACTCCAACCCTCCCTCCTTCTAAGCGCTTCGTTCGTTTGTTTCGTTGGCTGGCTGGCTGGCTGGACGGACACAAAAGGTCAGCGACTCGAAACCTTTTCGGTAGAGCGAATGGGAAAAAGAGAGAGATACCCCTATCGTAATAATAATATTATGCTGCTTGCTCTCGATGCGGACAGAGGGGGGGGGGGGGAAAAAGAGGTCACGAGGTCAGCTAAGTGGTCGAAACATAATTATGTACACTCACTTGTGCGCGTACATTCTGATATACCCTGTATAGTATACAAAGCCAGTGGTAAGAAAAAGAATAAAAAAATTAGGAAATATCAAAGTGAAAAACGGTGGGTGACAGGTGCAAAACTCTTATTCAACTTGCTTCGTTATACATTTTCGAATCACGTTTAGGGGATTTCTTATCCTTAATTATCGTATCGTATAAATTCAGATTAATGTATAATTATTCAGTAAACACGAAATAATTATCATGTGTACAGGAAAAAAGAAAAAAAAATTTTGGGTCGTGTTCTATCTGGAGACCATTTTCAGCCTACGCTGATTTTTTTTTTTTTTGTCAATTTTCAGCCATATCAGTTAACTGTGCTTAACTTTTGAAACTTTTTGTGCCATTTTTTTTTTTTTTTTTGCATTTAGGAATTTAATTTGTTAATTAAATACATTTTTTTATTCGCTTTTAATTATATCTGCAAGTATTTCAAAACCATTTAGCTGACGTGGCTGAAAATCGGCAAAAAAAAAAACAAAAAACTACAGTACCATGGGGGCTGAAAATCGTATGGGGTAAATCGGTCTGAGCGGATACATCGAACAAAATCCACCGCAGAATTTCAGTTTAATCTAATTCTAACACTGCACTAAGTCTTTTCAGCTAATACGCAGCTGACAGAAAGTAATAATTGTTGTAAGCGTGAAAATAATTGGTCTTCCCTCTTGAGTCCTTCTGAGCCCCAGAAGAGAGAAGCGGAGTTAAAACGAAAGTTTTCGTCTTAAAAACGTTTTTTGCCTTGAATTTCATTCGTTCTGCTATTTTTTTCTTCGGTGTTTGATGATGTTTGTGGGGGGGGGGGGGAGAGAGGTGGGAAGTAGGTGTGCGGGGGGAGGGGGGGGGGGGGGCTTGAGAATTGTATAA
>JAQGAZ010002757.1:0-15537 GCA_034692225.1 Polydesmus complanatus
GAGAGAGAGAGAGAGAGAGAGAGAGAGAGAGAGAGAGAGAGAGTTTAGTGTTATATCGCTCTTATCTTTCGTCTGGTCTGGAGCATAGTTGTGTAGGTCGCTCACTTGTTCACCATTTGCACACACCTGTACAGTGCGAAACTTGAACGGACTTTTCACTATGTCGCTACTACCCTATCGACAGTATCCACGTAATTTACGATGAGATTATCGCAGTCGTCGCGGTTTTTAATTCAATGGCGTTTGTAAATTTGCCAACATTTTCTTGTTCTTATCGCCCAGCCAAGACACGGTTTGAAGGAAATAACGATCGATTTCAAACTTTTGCGCACTTCGTACGTAGAAATTAGCGTTGTTTATCGTAATCAATAAAATACTGTTGTTGGTTTTTTTTTTTTTTTGGAACATTACACTTGTACTATTGGGTATATCTCGGTGTTGCGGGTCTCGGATATATAGCTGGCAATATCGGTCCTAGAAGTTGGGGAGATGTGCCAATAGTTGAATAGGGGAATATAAAGGGGGAAATAATTTTATTATTTGCCAACAAAAAAGAAATAAAAGTATTACGAGTAAGCTAGGTTAGTTTTATAAATAGCGTTTGTTAATTATCAAATCGATTGGAATTATTGTGAAAAGGTGACGCTGGAAATGTAGAGTAGACTGTATTGACGCTGGACATATGTTTTTTTTTTATGTATAGCACATGTGCTCTGGTTATTTATTTATTTAACTGAGAACTAGTTAAATAAAATAATATTAACCTGGTACAGTAATACGTATTATTGTTATACAAACAATTTTTTTTTTTTTTGTTTTGGTAAATGTGTAATACCCGGTATTATTAAATTTTATTTATTATTTTTGTTTAACAATAGGCATACTGTAAAACTAACGCAGTACATGCACAGTATTTTAATTTTTAGGTTTGTTTACGACAGCATTTAATTTTTTTTTCTTGTTGTATATATCGCAAATACATGTACATGTATTGTGTTTTTATTAATTTCACGTCTATTATAATATTTGTTTTTTAAAAATTTTAATACCGTAACCAAAAAATAATAAAAAAAAAATACAGAACAAAAGCCATTAAATTTAATTATCTGTAGACTGTACAGTACCGGTATCATAATTTTAGGGTATTTTATTAAACTTATCTCAGTTTGAATACTGTACATGTACTGTATTTACGAATGGTATTTCAGGCCAGATTTTTTTATCTGTTATACTTTATTCACGATAGATGGCGCCAGTAGGTTTTAGAAAGCCAGCTGTCGCGGGTATTTCAAAAACTGCAAGCTGAGGAAAAATTATTGATGACTTTGCGGTTAAATCTTTTTGCGTGTCATTAGAAGCTTTAGGAATGATTAATTTATTTTTTAAACTGTTTATAATAACTATTAAAATTTAAACTCTTGACTACGTAAGAAGATTACACTGTAGTAGCAAAAAAGCTTAATCGCAAACTTACTATTACGAGTACATTATTGTGTTACAGTTATTTCTCTAGATTTGTTGTTTTGGATTATATTTAAAATTATTTACATGCATTTTTTTTAAAAAAAAATATTGTAGTCAACTTAACTGAAAGTTGTGGTAACCTTCATTTTTGCGTGTGTTGGTAATTTTTTTTTGCTTTTGATATTGAACACTGTTGCTTTTCAATTGAATAAAACTACAAGCCCTCCGGTGGCCCAGTGGATCAGTATCTCTCTACTAACTACATGTACAGACAGTCGCATCACTGGGTCAAATGGGAGAGACAATCGGATTCACAGCGGTCTCTTCGATTTCGGGCAAAGCCTCCGGGAAATTGAACTCATCAAAATAATATTATGCTGGCGAATTCAAGTAACTTATGTTTTTGTCTTAGCAGATTTGCACATCATAAATTATGGTTAGCCGAAGCTTTTTCTGGAAGATGTTTAATGTTATAATGTACACTTTAATAATTATTGTAATTTTCGATTAAAGCCATGAAAATATTTAATGCTGTTCTAAAAAGAACTTTAAAATATTGAATTAATTGAGAGAAGAAAAAAAAGAGGCGTTAATTAGGCTTCATTAACAACTTTTACTGTTAGATAATTAGGAAAAGCGATTTTTGTTTTTTTAAACACATGAATACTGTAGGTCATTGACGTAATATACATATAGATAACGCTACAGCAACAATAATACAGTCAATTGATTTGAATTGCTTAAATTTTGCATGACATTAAACCAGATATTATCTTTTTCGAAATTATTTTCAGTTGTCATTCTACATCGCCTTGTTAACACGACGATTTAAGAAATTTCCAATTAACCCCACTTAACCTTCGCTAACACCATTTCATGACATACTTATTTACTATTCTAAAAATACTGTTAGATGTTAATATTTACAGCGAAGATGAGTAATCAATTTCCAACTCTTCGCGGTAATTTTTTTTTTTTTTTTAATATTTTATTTAACGGTTGTTTATGGCATTTTAGCTCGAACGTTTCAATAACATAACAGTACCAGTGTTCGAATTAAGGTCAAGTCGACAAGTGGGGCAGGGTCATAAAATGATGAAAAGTTATAATTGTGGAGTAGGTGGTGGCGCGCGTAGATAGGGGAGACTTGTACAGTAGAATATGGCCAGAAATAATTTGAGAACGAGTTTATGGCCAATCGGGTGCGTCCCATATAAAATGTGTTTTTGGGACCTGAAATGTGTGTGTACACACGCGGCCTGACGTCATTTTGAAGATTAATAGTTGTCAGGAGTGTCATAATGGCTGCCAGTTTCCAGCTGCTAAGTGACATTTATTACCTAAAAAAAAAATGTAAGTCAGCAGGAGCGTTCATCCCTGATGTTTCGTTGCTACCGCAGCTTATAAAATATAGATTTATCAAAAAAAAAAAAAAAAAGGGGGATTTTAAGTTTTGGTGACAAAAAATAATCGTTTAAAGAAATTTATGAGATTTAAAATTTTTACCAAGAAGATTTAGTTAGAACAACTTTTTTGGAACACCGTCGAAACGTAGTCGCATAGTATAACTTTCTGAGATACGAGATCTTCCAATAGCAACGGAATGTTACCGTGACGTTATCGATCTATTATTTACTTTCTCCGGCTTGAGTTCTATACGTATTAATTTCCTCTAAGAAAAAAAAAAACAAATGATTGGGAATAAAGTAAAGCATCGTTGTTTTTTTTTATTCATTTATCTTTGTATTTGGTTGTTTTCTTTAAATGTGTACAGACTCTCAAAGCAGCTGTCACGTTCACGAGAGCCCGAATTGTAATCTGTGTGCTCAAATTTCTTCGTGCATTTTATTTAATGTGGCAACGTGTGTGTGAGTGGGTGGGATCTTCGATGGTTTCGAAGAATTATTGTGACCTTTACGTAGGACGCCGTCGTCGAAAACATCGTCTTTACATTTTATATTTACGGTATTGATCGGATTGTAAAAGAAGTTTGGGTTTAAGGCGCGGTTACACTTTTCAGACGTTGGAATCAATTCTGCTGATCAAGTTACTTGGCCGTAAATTGGTGAATCCATCCAACGCAATCTTCCACGCGACTAAATCTTTCAAAATGCAATGGTTATTTATGAACTGCATTAATATAAGGCTTAATTTACAAAGCCATACAGTGCCAGTTTGGGCCTCGGGACGAAAAACCTTTTTTCTACCGGGTAGCATTTCAAATTTTGTGTGTGGGATGGGCTTTGGAAATTTATTTATTTTTCCATAGTATTACAGTATTAGTATTATTATTATTATTACTACCGGTATTATTTGTTTTTTTTAATGTTTGAAATTTAAAAGGTAGGAGATAGTCACTGAGTTTTTGATCTGATGCTTTAACCATTGTAAGGGCATTTTTTGTGTTCAGGTAAATCAACTCGCAGTTGCGCGACCCATGGAAGAAGCTCGTTTCATTCTAAAATCGGTAGCGGTTTAGGGTTTTAGGCCCTTGGGTATGGATCTAATTGGATTATAATGTGCAAGCTCGGTACACTAAGACATTTTCATAGGCAAATTATATGCCCAAAAAAAAAAATGTTTTATAAATTATGATTTTTATTTATTGAATATTTTAAGATGTGTTGTTGGTATGTCAACAATATTAATTCTTCTTCCATCGAAATTTCTGACATTTATTTATTCAATTTTGAATTAATCTTGGAAATCTTACAGTTCACTGATTTGTAACCTTCAATTCAACTATCGCTGATTGTCTCGTTATTCGAGAAAGAGAAAATCATATTTTTATAGTGTTCGAAATTCGCTCGAAGCTATTTCTTGAGCACATCGTTATTGTGAATGAGTTTTTTTTTTTTATTTATTCAAAGAAAGCTGATTTGTACTATCGTTTGCGGTTTAAAAATTGTGTGAAATTTTTTTTTTTATTTTTTTATGTAAATAAAGAAAAAAAAAATTGTCGAGCACCAAATGACGAACACATGTTGGAATGCGAAGGTGGAACAGGTGTTTGACGTAAAGGAAAGAATACCAAAAGGATTGACACCTTTTTTTTTTTTTTGCAAGTAGCGTGCGAGTGGGTGGTTAATTGATGGTAGGGGGGCGAGTGATGACAAGAGTCAGTATTTTCACATCGATGTCACGCATTATCGTTCTCCAGTCAAGTGTTCCGTAATATGTAGGCTCCGCCTCATCCAACTTCAAGCTCATCGCTCACACTGTTTTTCGCGTATTCAATTAAATATTTAAACAATTTATATGCGCAATCCACTATCGATCCACACACTCACATTATTATGTAGAGCAGCCGCTTTTATGTCTCCGCCGTCGCAGACTGACCGAGTGCTTTTTAGCAAGTTACATACCGGTATTTTAGTAAACATGCTAAGACCGTGTTTCCAGCAGAGTTTTGAAACAGATTTCAATTAATGAAACTAGTTCCACGTTTTGGTGGAAACGAAAAAGACTTAATGGAATTAGATTCACCTTTACAAACCTGTTTCTAACAAACCTATTCTCAACTCATTTCGCCAGTAAAACCTGATTTTTGAAAAAAAGAGACAAATTTCTTTTTCTTTTTTTTTTAAGTTTGTTTTTGAAAATTAGGAAAGTCACGTCATATCATCTGAAGTTTTCAGTGGAAACACGTTAGGTCAAACCAGATTACTGCAAGTAATTTCAGTCAAAAGAACATCTGTCGAATAGGTTCCCCTAAAACCTGATTTGCGGTGAAAACAATATTCTCGTCCAGATGCAGCTTTTACTATTCTTTTCGAAGGAGAATACAAATTCCGTTCCCGCAATTGCTAACGAGTTTTTGATAAAATTATTGAATGTGATGGGGGGGGGGGGGGGGGGGGGGGGGGGGGAAATTAATGAAGCCTTAGTAATCATAATTAACTTTTTGATTGCAAAAAGGAAATTAATGAGAGTTTTTTTTGTCTCTTAAATTTATTTACTTGAGTTTAATATTTTTATCAATTGTCTATTTTTAATATTTCTCTTAACTCTGAAATACTGGTAATTTGTTTAATGAATCTTCTGGTTTTTTTTAAAGCTTTGATTATATAATTTTACTTTACTGTACGTTTTTCTTTTTTTAATTTTTTTTTTATAAAATATAATGTTAAGTTACATGTACTTTTATTAGAATATTTTGTGATTTTGAATTGATGATTAATATTTTCTTTTCTTTTTTTTTTTTTAGGTAAGCCGGAGATTTTTTAAAATTTAATATTATGATGTTTACGTGTCTCGGAGCAAGTACAGTATTTTATTTGGTATTCGATTGCTGATGTTTGTGGAAACAATTTCCTTTTTTACTGGATGGGTAATGTAAGTGATGCAACTGTTAAAAACTATATGAATATTTTTTTACATCGTCGCATTTTTTTATATACGAGTATACCAGGATATATTTTATGTAATTAAGGGCACTATTGCACTTAAAATTATTGTTTTTTCCTCGCCGTAGTTTACGGATGACCAAAGATTAGTTTTGTTTGCTTGGCCACTGTATTGACATTGTGATTTAATTTCTTTTGTACAGAAGAGAACTGTTTTCCTCAGTCATTTTGTCAGTTGAAAATTTGACGCAATTGAGGCTGGTTATCTCGGCCCTACCGTATTTTTGAAAAATAACATTTTCAAAATCGATGAAATTGATCTGATTTTCTATATTTAATAATTGGCAATGAAATTTTCTTTATTTGACGAGCTTTTTCCTTATCGAGTTTAAGACTAAAATTATGTGCAATCTAACAATAAGGAAAGCGATATTGGTATTATTATTGAGGTTTTGAAAGGAGCTGGGATTGGAATGCGCAACGCATATTTTTATTATTTTTTGCGAGTCATCGATGTAATCGTGACGAGGGTAATATAGCACATGATGATGTTACGGCTTCATCACTGTATGAAAAATGAAGAATTTTTTTTTTTATTTTTATTTTTATACGCGCTTTCTATGATATATTAAAGGGGTGTAATAAGCGATTTTAATGCTGATATTGCTGGTGGAAAATCGTATAGAATTTGTTTACGCCAAGCTTATTATATAAAATAGTGTCACGAATACGATCGCTATGTAAATTGGGGGGAAAAAATTTGAAGAAAAGGGATGATTATTTTAGGAGATTGAGAAAGGGATGATAAATTATTGAGTGTTATTGTTTTTGCAACATAGCGACAAAATCCCTGCTTTAGTTTGCCATGGCATATTTTATGTACTAGGCTAGTGTTGTTTTTCTTCATTTGATTCGAGCACTATCTACTTAATTCTATTTTGTTAAATGCGCTGGGGATTTTCTAGCCGGCAAGCATGACCCATACAAATAGCATTACTTATTCAAATCATCGTCTACCGGTACTTCTTTTTTTTTTTATTATTATATTTTGTTTGCGTTTCAAGGATGGACCAATCTAACAAAAGAAAAGACGACTGCATTTTTGGTAAAAGCAGCTCGAGGCTACACAATTCTAATTATTATTAAAATCAAATTGGGCAAAAAAACAAAAAAAAAACATGAAAGATTGTAATAATATTTACTGAAATTTGAAAAATATGTTTTTTTTTGCGGAAGATAGTGTATAATAATTTTACTGCCTACAGTATAATATTATGTAGTCGACGTAAGAAAACTGGTGTTTGCTTAGTTATATTTAAATAGAATTCAGAAATTTTAAAATACTAAATTCTGCATAGTTAGAGTTAATAATAATATACAACGCTGCTCTTGTAAATGGTTTAGTAAACAGTTATTTATACATGTATTTTAAATTTAAATTTGATGATAACCTTCTACTCTGTGTGTTTGCTTTTTTTTTACCCTCATAATTTTTTTTTCCCCCTTTCTTTTTTTATTGTTTCCGTTCGATGTATAAGGCGCATTTAATGGTAATGGCGAGCGAAGATGGTTCCTTTTTCTCAAAGGAAGCGACTGTTTGGCTTAATGTTTATTTTAATTTGTATTGTTAGCGAACGTCGTCTTTTGCTATGCTTTCAATCCGATTGGGATCCGAGCGTTTCGGAGGGTGTGTTGATATTGGCCGGTGGTTGTACGGCGAGCAGGAGCAGGAGGGGGAGGGTTGAGGGAATGGAGAAGGGAAAGATGGGGAGCTGCGCGAATGGAGAAGTGAATAAGAGAGAGGGAGGGGGGGGGGGGGGGGGGAGAGAGAGTGAAAGATGAAGATGAAGCGGTGAGGGTGCAGTTGCCTAGCAACGGTAAAATCCATATAACATCCCGCAGCCATTGAATGGCAGTCTCGAAAGCTGGCTTGGATGTGTTGTGCTACCGCTTCTGTTGATGGTTGGTTGGTTGGCGGGCAGGTTGGTTGACTGGTTGCTTACTCGCTACTACGTCGGTGTCGATGGGTCGGATGATGATGATGATGCTACAACATTTCATTTAGAAAGTGCATTTTAGGAAAACACCTAACTCACTCATTCTTCATCGAAATAATATTTATGATACGGAAAATTATTTTTCTTACTTCTTGAGAATTGAGAGGGAAGGAAAAGAAAGTTGTTTCTATTTTCTTCTTCTTCTTCTCTTCCGGTTTTGATACATGACAATATATTAGCATCAAGTGTCGTTTTGTGCTGGATCTGGGTTCAGATGACGACGACGTTGTGGTTGAGGACGGATGAAATTAAGGGAAACACGAAAGCTTTAGACGACGCGACGGGGACCAACTGTTCCTTGAGCAATTCAAGAACTGCGGATGATAGCAAAAATCAAGGATTTACTTTTGCAGATCATCATTTTCCCCACTTTAACCTAAATAAATAAATTGTTTGACTTCGAAATCGCGATTTTGTGTTAGAACCGCTTATATTGTGATGTTTATATGCTGTATATATAAATTCGAGGAGGCGGAATTTTGCGGTTGAGAACTTGGAAGTTGAAAGTTTGCAATATAGGAGGAACTATTTTATTGTTTTGGTTTTTGGATTTTAAAGTTTTTGATGATTTTTTTTTACTTCTTTCTTCTTTCAAATAAAATATATAGCTAAATTTAAATTAATTAAATTCTATAAAAGCAAAAAATAGAAAACAAAAGACATAAAAATGACTCAATTCGTAACTCATATTCAGCCTAATGTAGTTGACCAGGCCCACGGCTTTCGTCCCCATCGACATCACCATGTCGAATTTCGCGAACCTCATCGTGAACCACCTCACATTAACCACGCAGCTCCAACCAGGGTACATGTAAACAGATTTTTTTTTTTGTTCAGTGTGTGCATTTTTGTAAATCTGTATCGTCCGTTTTGATGGTTATTTTTTATATTTATATAATTATAAATAATTTCAGTCTCAGTGTCGCATGATAATAATATAAGTTAATTTAATAAATGGGTAGAAAATAAATAGTTACAGAGTAGATAACGAGTGGGTGTGTTTTTACCAATGACGACATTAGCTTATTAATATTTAAGCTCAAATTATAGCTAACCGTACCAGCTATGAAAATTATAGTCCAGCTTAATTAGGTAGTGTTTTTTTAGGCTTACTTGTAGAATTGCATTAATAATTAAAATTTAAGCGCTCGTTTATTTCGAAATTTTGAATACTTGCGAGCAAATAATAAATTATTATAAGCTTACCGGCTTTTTGATAAATGGTTTCCTTCTTGTTTATGATTAACGATCTTAATGTCTTTTTTTTTTTACTTCAAAGACATTTTCAATGGAAATTGATGTGCAATCGATATTTGAATACTCGCTGGTACCTTACGTATTTAGTATTACCGTAAGGATAGTAAAATTTTTCACTTTACGTTATCTTTTGCTCAAGTGTTTACTTTTTATTAATCATGCGCAAATAATATTTAATGAGCTAAAAATAATTATTATCGTTTTTAAATAAAATCGATTCCGTTTTGAAGCATGATGATAATCGATGTGAGTCATTGATGATCTCACGCGACACACTCGCCGAAGTTAACTGACGTCATTGGGTTCGTGAGCGTCGCGTTTTCTCACTTTCTTGTCATCATTCCTGTCATCTATTCTTTTCTACTTAGCACATTATTGATGCGAATATCAAAAGAGACTTATTGATTCGCTTCAACTGCAATTTTTCATAATAATATTTCTGGTTTAAAACGAGGGCATTTCCGGTAAACCCATTTAATTTTGCTAATGAGTTATATGCGCGTGTCACATGACGTAATTTATCAGTAGATTTTCTTTTTCTTATTAATTGGAACAGTGACGACTCGTATCTAATTTTGCTTAATTGCATGTTTATTAACGAATAGAGCCGTCTGGCTAAAAGCAAATAAACAAAACGAACGAAAGTAGCGACATTTGGGGGCTATGGATGATAAAACGATTGGCTTTTTGCTTTGAACGGAAGTGAAGTGTGATGACCAGGCAGAATGGGAAAAGAAATTGCGCGATGAACCGAAAGCAAATATTTTGATGGAGAACGAGGGCTGTTCTTTTATTTGGACGGAGATGCTCGGATAACAATTTGATTTTTTATGATGGGGAATATATTTTTTTTTTTATGTGCGGAACGGAGAGAGAGAGAGCGCGAGGGAAAGTGAAAGGGAGCGAGAAAGAAAAAAATAAATACAGTAATAGGCTTTTTGGCGATTGGATAGAAGGACAATAATTTTTTTAAGAGTTGACTTCACTGACTTGTTTATCAATTACACGTAGTACTGTATAGCGTGCAAAAGGCGAGATATGAATCAGAGGTGCAGATTGTGGGAACTCTTTGGCGTCGAATACAAATAAATCGAATTTCTACTTGAATGAGTGCCGAGAGAAACACATGCTACTACCGTAGTGAGTGGAACTCGACGATTTTCTATTGAGAATTATTTTCAAGAAGTTTTTTTTTTAACATAATCAGCAGAAAATGTTTCATTTTTTTTTTTTTAAAAAAAAAGAAATGATTATTTCTACGGTTGAGGATGACGAAATTGAGCATATGGGGGAGATAGCTACTTTTCTCTTTCCTTTTTGTTTTTTTTTAATTTATCATTAATTAATTATTTCTTATACTCGTACATTATAATTTATACAGTAATTTACTTTTGGTGACTTATTTTAATGAATAATTCAATAACTCATTAATAGAAATTGTTGATCAATTCATAGAAGCTTTGGTTTCAACAAATATCAATTTACTTGATTTTTCATTTAATTAATATTTTTAACAACTAATTAGTGATTTATTATTTGCAATTAATCGTTTATAATATGCGAGTAAAAAAAATCATTGCGCAGATTACAACAATTTGAATAAAATTTTAATTAGAAAGTTTTTTTTTGTTTTGTTATTATAATAATTATTCTATTCGAGGAACATCACAATGTTGTAATTTATGGTGAATATGACGAGTTAATTGAACAACGTACACAAGTTATCATGAAAGATAAAATAATAATGACATGTGCGTGCTTCTCGTAAATAATTTTCAATGTCAGCCCGATGTTATTGTTATTTCCCGGCATTTACATTGTCTTTTCCCCTCATCTCCTTCCATACCTACCAAAACTCTCTTCGCGTTTCTCTACTGAGTACAGTACCCATGTAGCTTGACGACATAAAGTAACCGACGTTCGTCAAAACACCTGACATAATGAAGAAGCAGCCACGTTTAATTAAACAAATAACGACATCTCTGAGGTGGCGTTACAACCCCGGACGCACTCCGCTCGTGTTTATTAAACTACTAATTTAATATCACACGCTGTTCGAGATTGTTTTTGTCAAGAGACAACGCAATTAACTTTGCTAAGAATTTATCGTTTATCGTGCAAAGAAAATGGTTGCCGGTTGAATTTTGTGAGAAAACGTAAATAGAATGTGTGTTAGTTTAACGTGGTTTGAATTCTACACACAATTTTTTTGTTTTCTATTTTATTTTTTAAAGGAGGTAAATTCAATGAAATGGTTTTTTTTTTAATAAACAAATATCAGCCTAACGAAATTATTGTAAATTGAGGTTTTCTTTACTTACCGAAGATATCTTTATTTTTTGGAAGTTCAAGGTTTTTGCTGAGGTTGTTATTTCCGGTACATATTTGATGTTAATTGAGATTATGGATGAAAAAGGAAGGCGAAACGAATTTTGTAATTACGTTTAAACATTAAATTTACAAGGAATTTAAATTTATGAAATTTGAAAGCTCGTATAAACAAGATAATTAATATTTATTTTTAGATTTTTTTAAACTGGGCTCTTGTGATTATTTAGCTTTTCAACTGAATTACTATTGCTGATTTGCTACTTCATAAAAGTAATTTAGCGAGAATTTTGAGTACCGGCACTGGTAAATATTGTACCGGGAAGACCGCTTTTGTTACTTCGTCGTAACCAGATAATATTGAAGTTCATTGCAAACTTCATTTTTTTTACGACTCCTCGAGGAATCATAAATGTTATCAGAAAGCAAAATTTTATCATAAAAAGTGCTTCCTAACTATTGGTAAAGAGGCGAAAAATGCATTTTCTCACAAATCGATCTTACGATCTTGCTATAATAATAATAACCTACGAGCTTTCAGCCCTAATGCGCTAGCCATGTCAGTGAGTGTGTGCATAAAAATCTTATAATAAAAAGTAGCTTGTGATTTTGACCTCGTGTCTCCTGTTTAAAACCGATATTAAAGCACTTCGTTCGCTACAATCTCTATTGATTAGATGAAAATGGCAAAAGTATTGATCAATCAAAGATGAAAAAGTTGATGGCTGGTTCAACCATTTGACTACAATTTTTATACATTGATCGAAAAATTAAGATTATTTTTGTTTGATAAACCTGAAATTTCGTGTCAAGTACACGGCAAACAATTGTCAGGCAGGGGAAAAGTTGGCTTAAAATTGGATGGGGGAGGAATTTGAGCACGCTAATGTGGTAATTTATTGAGGTATTTTGTTGCGCAAATTTGAATGCTTGAATGAACGCGATAAGATTGGAAAGGAAAAGGGGAAAATGAGTGGAAGATTATTCCGAAATCACGATCGACTGGCTGTATACTACTTATAACAGATCGCTTATTTGATATTTTTTACGTTTTTAAGCTGTTGTAAATCTCATGTTCAGACGGACGAAATAAATCAAGTAGACAGATTTTGTTTTCTTAAAAAAAAAAAAATTACGAATAATAATAAAAAGAAATATCCGTTTGCAGGAAGCAGTTTCAATTTGTACACTATACACATTTATTATTTCTTCGTATGAAAATATTTACATTTGTGTTTTTATTCCACTATTGATTTTTTTTAACGTTTTAAGCTAAAAGTTTGAAAATTTAGTACAGTAGGATAAATTGGTAATTATTGAAATTTAATCTTAAAACGATCATTTTTCATTAAAAAATCAAATGTTCAAAGTTCTCAAATTTTTCAATTACAGATTTTTTTCAAAGTAGTTTTTTTTTAAGTTTAAATGTGATTGTTATAATAACTAACTGGCAGATCTTTTTTTTTTTTTATTTAATTTACCGGTATATTAATTTTTTTTTTGTCTGCAAGTCACTCGTATTGATTTTGAAAAGGGACATATTACAGCAACAACAAAAAAAAATGTAATTAAGTGCTTTTGATTTCGATTTTATCTTAACTATGAAAAGTTGCCGAGTAACGTTAACTTTACTTTATACGACATAAATATAAAAAGATTTAAAGAAAAAAAAAAAAAGATTAAGTTGATTGATCGAAATATAGTGTTTTTACGAAATTATTGGTCAAAGAAAGCGTCAAGAAATCACGTTTGTAATGCTTTTCGAGATGATTGAAGTTAGACGATATTGGCAGCACGTTATGTCCCGTCGGAGTAAGAAGGCTTCGGCGATTTAATATAGGAGTAGACATTACGTTGCTACATTAAAATCGATTTTCTTTCTTCTTGCCGTAACTTTCAGCGGTTTTATTTATGAACTTCCGCAGCTAAGTTTATTGGAACTTTAAAAACGCCGCTTTCGCTCTCTTCTCAACTGCTATATGCTAACCTTTGATGCAATTATTATACAACCTAGGTCGGAGACTTTTTTCATATTAATTTCGAAGCTTGCAATATCGTATTATTTTTTTACGAATGGAAATGATTATTTTTTTTTTGATTGAGAAAATCAATGCCAAAGATAGATTTAGTATTCTAATGATTACGGTATTCCCGAACTGCAGACAGAATAATTTGAAACACGGGAGGGAGAGGCCGATACAGTACTGTTATATTTTACAAAGTTAATTATGAAAATGGTTTTATGAGTTAGATTTTAGAACCATACGCAATTTAAGGAGACTTTATTCTAGCTCTAAATTCGCAATCTATCTAACTTTTTATAGGATCAAGAATAGTTTTGGAGCTGTTGGCTGCAGGAAATAAAGTCAATAGATTACAGTTGAGAACTATAAATCGTTTAATTTTTTTTTAAAACAGGTTATTATTACTCAATTAGCCCATAAGTTACATTTTTATTTACTGTAATTTATAAAATTTATAGTTACCGGTATTTAATTTGTAAATGAACTACTTTAAATATTACACGTAGGCTCTACCTCAAAAATGTAAAAAAAAAAAAAGTATTACATGTATTGCTATCAACATTTATTTATTTATTTTTTTTTTTGGCAGTGAAGGTTTTCTAATTTTGGTTTAACAAGATTTTATAAATCTGTCAGTTGATTATTTACGATTGTTCAAAACACTAATCATCTGATAAGGAAACACTGACAAAGCTAAAGGCAGCCGGTTGCTAAATAGAGCATTGGCTTCGACCGAGGTGCGTTCGATGTAGCCTGGAGTAGCGAAGTTACTTTCGACCCACATAAAAGATAAGTTCTAATTAGAAGAATAAGGGAAGGAATTGGATTTACGTCGAGATTGCTGCTCCTTTAATTAATTATATACTGTTGCTGAATGATGCATTGTAGTCGATAGTATCAGATGGCACACCTCCGAAGCGGAACACATGGTTTATTTTTTTATTTAAAAAAAAAAGAAGTGAAATTTTGTACCGTACGTTATTATAATAATGCTTTTAAGGTGCGTAAAACGTGTATTGTACGGTGTCGCGAGCTTCTAATCATGCGTAATGCGGTTAAGTTAGTCATAGGGGTTGCTTTGAACCTAATTTAAGGGGAAATGGAACGAGTGACAACTTTTGCGCGTTAGCGAGCGTAATTATTATGCATAGTTCGCGCTGGAACCGCGGGAGTCGCTCGCCGGGAGCCATGCTTTTTTAATTAAGCGCATTTTTCTGGATAATAATTGGATTCTATTTTCTGCAAGCTACTCCGTATAATATCATTTTTATCACAGCTCAATCATACGGCGAGCAATAATATTAATTTTATCAAATAATTGCTGGAAATGAATTTATTTACTTTTTAATCTAATACAGTATGTTAGTATAGCGACGGAATGGTTGATGTATGATTTTGCGTTTTATGCTCGTACTAGCTGAAGTACCCGTGCATTGCTACGGGAGGGCGGCTTGTTCATGTCAGGACATTACATTTGACAAACTAAAACATAATTGATTTTATCGTAACTATCAGTAATTCTCTGCCTATATAAACTATATGTAGGCCTACATTTATTTGTTATTCCCGAGCTCAGGAGCTTTATAAACAATCCCCGGTCTTTATGAATTATTTTTGTCTTTTTCTTTAATTACCAGACTTTATATGAATGATCCCCGTTATTTTCTATAAATCCCAGTTTTAAAGTTTTTATTTATTTATTTTTAATAAAATTTTGTTTTTTTTTATGGTTTTTAGTTTTTTTTGATGGTTTTTAAGTTTTCATGTTTTTTTTTAATGGTTTTTAGGTTTTCAGGGCATTTTATGGTTCTTATGTTTTCGTGGTTTTTTATGGTAAGCCTAATTAGGTTTTTAGGTTTGTTTATGGTTTGTTTTACATAGTTTTAAGGTTTTATGGTATTTTAATGTTTTTAACAGTTAACCGTTAATGCCAAAAAAATAAAAAAAAGGTCCCAGTGCTATATGAACCGCTCCTAGAAGAAAGTCCCTATACCTGCCCCCCCACCCCCCCCCCTCCCCCAAAGAAAAAGAAAAAAATAGAAAAAGAAAAAAATAGAAAAA
>JAQGAZ010002758.1:0-15528 GCA_034692225.1 Polydesmus complanatus
ATTGCTGTTACCGTATGACTTTTTTTTTAAGGCACTTAAATCTAATTGCGTGTCGGTTTTTAGCACTTCAATCTTAAGTTTTCATCGCGTTGAGCGGAGATTAACGAACCTTGCTCTGACTAAGCAGAGCGAAGGCGCTAAATTAATGATTGAAATGAGAAGTACATTAAAGCAAAGAATGTTACGTTTCACTGAACTATTTGTGATACATTTTTTTTTTTTTTTAAGAAATACTGTAATTTTTTTTTCTATTCTGTTTTCTAATCCGGAGGCATGGCAATTGTCTATTTTTAAGTAGCAAATTTATTCAATTTTTTTTTACGATTGATTTGATCTACTGTTTATTTTATCGAAAACCCTTTCATTTACGTTTAAACATTTTAAAGATGAAACATTAAACTGAAGAAAATTGAAACTTATAGGAATAAAAATAAAATTTCAATTTGCGTAATTAGTTTTTAATTACATTTATATTCTAATAAATTAATTTTCCTACCATATTTTTTCATGTGTATTAACATAAGGAAAAACTAGGCTTTATATCGGGAGCAAAATACGTTTACCCTGGCTATAGCGTTAAAAAATTCAGTAAACTACCTTTTTATTTTTTAACAATTTTTTTGCAATATTAAACCAAATTTAATGACTATAGATTTTAAACTTTTGCGAGCATTATAGGGCGAGCATCGTTATTTTAATTTTCTGTTTCTTCTACTCGTAAAAGCAGTACAATAAATTTATACAAGTCTGTGAAAGTTCTATGTTAGGTTATAATTGAATTCTACTGTATAAAACTTTAAGTTATAAAAACTGTTGTTCTCCCCTTCACCAATATTATGTTTATTTTTACTGTCATGTAGTAAATTTTGAACTAATATTTCAAAATGTTTACATTTTAAAATGCTATTGGGTTTTACATTTTAAGAAATTGAGAAGGAACAATTTAGCTAATTAATTCCTAAGGATGTTTGCTTCCACAAAGGCAATTAACTAAAAATGTTTTGGTTAATTTGACGTTTAATTAAATAATGAAAAAACACACATGGGTATACGGTTAATGAAACCAATATAGTTAGCTGATTTTTGCGCTACATTGGCTACGAACCATTACATTGAGTGTGGGAGTTGTCGGGCCGTAAGTTGTATTTGTTTATATACCGTACTGTATTTGTATTGTGACTTGCGTCATTTAAAATAGTTTTCGACGACGGAATTTTTTTGCGTTTGTAACTATGGTAACCATGCAAAGTTGTTTATTAACTGCAGCTCAACGCTGTGAAATGGTAACAGCAGGCGTAAAATGTATTTAAACGTTATAATTATACGATGCATGCACCAGAGCAATCGAGCTTTGTTTGTTTGTTTATTTATTTATTTATTTTTTTCAATTATTATTTGGTTAATAGAAAAATTATAATTTTTTTTGACGTTTGCTTAGGTTTATTTTATGATGAAAAGTCATGTCTCGCTAGGAATCAATATTTTTTTTTTTTGATTCTATTTATTTTTTCGTAATATTTTTCTTTATTGTCATAGTATTTTTTTTTTCTGGAGGAAATAAAAGATTTTTGATTTGAATTTCAAGCAGGATGTTAGCTAAACGTCACGCTGGCTTTCTATTTGTATACTCACTTCATTAACTGGCTGTATTAATAATACACAGCACTGATTGTTTTATTCATCATTTACAAAGGAAGAGCTTGATAGTAGTGGGTGTTTGTCTAACCTTATCTTCTCGTCGCTGCTGCTGCTGCTGCTGCACTGTCGTCTTAATGTCCCACTCGGTGCGATTCTCATCTGCAAGTATAAACAACATAATAGTTAAGCTCGGTTAATTTTATGCGATTCACTAGATAAATAAAGTATAGAAATATATTAATATCTTTATCAATAACATTGGCTGACTTGGATGCCAGATGAAGAATTATAATATGCTGCGATAGACAATGGTTTCGACGTATAAACAAGGATAATCGATGTTTTCGATTCACTTATTCTTTCCAAAACAAAGCATAAAAAAAAATTTTTTTTTTTTTTTTTTTGAATTGTTTGACGAAATAATATGAAATGGATAAAAGATGCGACGTAGATAAACTAATTTTTATTGATTTTCTAAAACTCACGAAGCATTAATTTTTCTTTATGATAGCTATAGCCATTAAGAATTACGAAGTTTAATATTATGAATTATTTTTTATTTACCCAGGTAACGGAAAAATTTACCTATTAATTAATTTTATTTTTTAATTATTTATTATTTTTTTTTTTTTTAAAAAAGTTTAACTTGGAAGACCCGGAAAAGCAATAAAATTTATACCTAGCCCTATAAATAAAATTCATTAATTAAATTAATTTTTTTTGAAATAATGTAGATCTAAAAATTATTTTGTTATTTTTAATTAAAAGCGTTCTGCGCGATTTCTAGTTGTAGCCTAATATTATCAAGTTGATATTTATCATTTTATTCGTCGTTAAAAATACCACGATACACTGGGCATATCATTTATCGTGCTAAAAACATAGTAAGAAGGGAGTTAGATCACACAAATGCCTCGCGCATTTCTGTCGTTCGTGATCGATTAACACTTAAAGCTTTCTAATTTGCAAACGGTTGCGCAATTATTTGAAGACGATTAATTGTAGTGGAATCACTTTGCGAGATAATTTGTTACTTGGGTCGGATGGGTATATATTTTCGGAAGTCGTTGATTTTAAATGAAGGAAAATGAATCAACGTCCCCTTAGCAGTGTGATGGAAGTAATAGATCACGGCGCTCCATTTTGTTGCCATTATTATTATAAACATTGGAGTAAAAGCTTTAAATTTTATAAATGCGCTCACTGAATTAAAGCATTTACGATAAAATATTTGAATGGATATATGCCTCGTGCAAAAACAATTTAATTTTTTATTAATAAAATTTTATTGAAAAAAATAAAATAATGCACAATTACTTATTTCAGCTGAATAAGAAAGGATAGAGATGCGTAATAAAATTATCATTTTCGCGCTTTACTTTGGATAAAAAAGAGCGTTAAATGCACATTTTTGCAATTTCAAACGCTCGTTTGTTATAATTATTAAGTTTTAGGACGAAAATTGAGCGCTTGGAGCGGTGGAGGAAGGGTGGGAGGATAAAACAACGTAGTCTATTGCCTAGTAAATTTTCAAGATGAAAAATCGTGAAAAGAAAAGTGGATCATTTTATTTTTTTGAGAATTAATGACGTTGAAACTTTGTATTTAACTGTTTTAATGCTAATTGATGATATAACGCGGAAGATTAAAAAGGGAGAGAATTTTTTGGGCTCTATTTTTTTTATATAGTGCAGATAAAAATTAAATAATATACAGCCGCGCGCGATTTTGTTAAAATATAGACCTATCTCTTATTGTACATTACGTGCTCAAGTCCTATCTTTTAGTTTCAAGCGTCATCATTTTCGTAAGAAAAAAAAAATGGAAATAAAGAGAGTGTGGGAGGAGTTATTTATTTAAAAGAAAGTAAAAGTGAGTAAATAAATAAATGAAAAGAGTTGAATGAGTACGACGCAACTAAGTTTGACGCTTAAATCAACAAAACAAATTAGAGAAACGTCTTGAAGCACAATATAAATGCAAGAAGGAAGAAGATTTGACTCTCATTTGCAATTTTAATTAGTCTTATATTAAAATTCTGTTAGTGTAGACACTTTATGGTTTGGCTCGTATTGTGAACACCCACCTCTTTCCCTCCTCTAAAAAACGAATAAGTGTTATAAATAATAAAATAAACGCAAAGTTTATACGCGTAGTTGACTAATTTCGACTTTGCTGAAGACTCGGCTAATTCCGCATTTGAAATGGAGAAAAATATCCTTGCTAAATACCGTTTTCGTATTTATTTATTTTTAAATTGAGAGACGATTTTTTTTATATATCCCAGTGCAGTATTGATTGACATTAAGTGCGATTTACCGCTGCTAATTTTATTCTTCGTTTGTGTCTTCATTTATTTATTAATGTATGCGAAAGTTTGAAATTATCTTTACCAATAATTCATTAACTTTGCACGTCAGTCTCCGAGTGATTTAAAGCGCGACGAACATAATACAATAAACAAAAGGAAATTGATGAAGAAAAAGCGTTTTAGTTTTTAAATCTGCGCTTTGAATGGCAATTTTGTGCGCACCTTATTATTATGATAATTTGAATAGCAATCTAAATAATAATAGGTTTACTGGTTTTTTTTGATTACATGTAATTAAAAAAAAACCGTTGATGCAATGCACGATAAATCTCGTGAACCTTGAGGCTGTTTCGTCGGTGAGTTATGGCGTCAAAAGAATTTTCGAGTTGGCGATTAAAAATCGAATGACGGATTATATATTATACTGTATTATATTTTTGATTCTTGTTTAAAGTTTTACTCAACTTGTTAAAACAGTATTACCGGTATAAATAAACTAGAATAACTTAGTTAAAAACACCCGATAAATAAAAAAGGGGAAATTTAGGTTTGTAGTATTAAAAACCTAATAAATTAAAATTCCTAATCAAGAATAAGTTTGTGAAATTTTGGTATCCCGCAATAATGTCGCAGTTGGAATCAGACCAACGTTGAGTACAATAGTAATAAATGACGTGGACGGAGATTTAAGAGCGCCATTATTGCGAAACGCTATTAAGCGAGGAGCCTTTATTGCGGAAATTTACTCTATTATTTTTATTGTACTGTATTGCTTATTTGGAATTGGTGTACGGTAGTGGTACGAGCTAGTATGACTAAAAAACGTGGGAGAAAATGGTTTATTAATGAAGTTTTTGTTTAAAATGGGGAAATTTGTAATGCTGTAATCGTAAGAAATATTTATTAAAAGTAAACTTTCTTTTTTATTAAAGTTACTACGGTAGACCGAGTTAATTAAGTTTGTTTCGCAAAAGGTTTGCGATTTTAGTTTAACGTTGTACACCGATATAGCGTGAGAAACATTTTCGAGCTCGGGAATTTGTGGATGAAAAAGTGAATTACATTTTTTCTTTAAATAGAGTGGTGATTTTTATTTAGATAAAATTTCTTATCAGATGCTCCTAGCTTCCTTAGGAAGCTTAATGATGAGACGTAAGAGAATGTGAGTGGAGTGGGTGCGAGCGTAATGTAGGGTGAGGAAAGGGTTGTTTGGTAGTACGATGGCGATGGTGTAACATCAACTGAATAAGTGCGTGTGTTTACAATGGCAAAGTCGAGGCGCACACTCGATGCAGACGAACTACCTATGTGAAATTAAATCGCGTAAATTTCACTTAAATTAAGTTGAAACTAACGAACCGATGTATTCAGTCGGCTGAACTTTGCGTTCTTTATGCCACCGCTACACTCTGCATCCGTTTGACTACTTTTGCTTTTTGCATCACACGTCTTTCTTTCCATCTCACCCACTTCAAAATTATATACTGTACTATTTTTCCGTGACTGTACTTAACTAAGCTGGTGCTTGAGATACCGGTATTATTTTTAAAGCTAATCACCATTCAATTGAAAGGTAAATAAATAGAAGATATATTCATAATTATACAGTAGCATATTAGAAGCACACCAGCCCAGATATTTACAAAATGTTGATAGTTGGGTTTTTTTTATAGAACTTTTGTTGTATGGAAAATTGTGAAAACAAAAATCTCAACATGGGAATATTGTAATATTTTTAAAGAAAGTACATGTTGGCCTACCTATTGTTTAATGATTTAACTATTTTAAAACAATGCAGGCTGCGCGCTACGTCGTGGTGCCGGTACTTTAAATGCTTAAAGCAGGTTTAAACGCTTTGTGTGGTGCATTTTTAACACGGTTGCCTATACTACAGTGAAACCCGTATAGCTAGGCTACAGCGTTTACGGATTTTTGAGTTCCTTGACAGCCCCATTGGAACTAATGTTAAAAAAAACTCTCTTATAGTGCTCTTGGATATAGCGAGATCCCGCATTTAGTGTGACATTTTTTCGGTCCTTTGAGAAAAAAAGTCTGCATTATATGTTTGGATATAACGCGCTGGGAAATGAGAGGTGAAATATACCTTAAAATTATCTCTTTGATAAGGCTTGATGACAAAGATTTAACCAAATCTTCGTAAAATGTGGGTTATTATGGAAGATTTACGTACAGTATACTGCGTATACCTTTGAATTTTGCAATAATTGCCAGCTGACACTGGGGTATTGCTTACATGGTCTATTGCTTTGGCACAGTTATATGAAACGTATTATAGGATTCTTTAATAAGGATTTTAAAAAAAAAACTTTTTTTGAAGGCGAAAGTGTCAAAAGTGTGGTATCATTTTTCTATAAAAGAAAATATTAATCTTATTTTCTTTAATGATCGTCGTTTTCATCAGCTTTTTTCCCCCCTCTCTCTTGAGGTTAAGCTTCTGTCATTTCAAATCTTCGCTTTTTTATCCTATTAATCACTCTTTCTTCCGGTGTTTTGATGAGTTTTTAAGTTTGAAGTTGAAAGCTATATTATACGTGTTAAGAATCGATGACTTTTTTCTATAGATTTTTTATATCATCTCAAATAGTGTAATAAACACATATCTAAAAATATATATTTTTTTTTATAGAAAAATAAATAATTTTAAGTTAAATTTTTTACTAAACCGGCGTGAACACTCTATAATATTGGAACTTATTTTTATTGATTGTTGTTGGAATAGTATTTGGCAAAAAATGTTAGCGTCATTATTTTAGGAAGCGACGTTTATTTTTTCTTTTCTTTATTTTTCTTTTTAAAAAATATACGAAATAAGTAAGAATTGTTATATTTTGCGTGGAAACATTTTTTTCGCTACGTTTATGTCGTCAGCTTTTACAGTTCATTACTCTCGTCCATCGTTTTTCAAAAACTACAATATAAGGCAATACAATTTTCTTTCATTTTTTTCCCCCCTTCTCTTCTTCCGCCAAGCTCTATTTTCGAGCCAAGGCGGGTGTATCGAGTCTAGCATATGTTAGCCGGACTTGTCGTCACGTGTATCACTTTTATCGGAAACTTTCAGCTGTGCATTCAAGTGTGATTGGAATTCTGAAAAACATAAATGCTTTAAAAATTGTCTCGCACGGCGGTGCGATTCGCTCTGCCCGGAACGTCGCTACGCTATTCCGCTCTGATTCTCCGCCTTCAATCTATTTCTCAGTCTAAAATATCTTTTATTTCTATTGCCACCAGCAGCTTCGTTCATCGTTAGATTTGTCCTGTCTAGTTTGGAAATGTGACATTTATTTATTAAATCGAATTCGGGTGAAGACGCGGGGCTATCTGCTGACTTTCTTTTCTATAGCCCATATCCGTTTCAAAATGGTCGAATTGGATGGTTATTAGTTAGTCGCGAGATAAGAAAAAAAAAATAATTTTCAGAAATTGGTTTCGATATTGTTTCGGAATGAATTTTGTCCGCCTCGTAATATTGACTACTACTACTTTTACTATTTTTTTTATTTTGGCGTGATTGAAATTGTTTTGATTTTGTTTTGAATCGCTTTTCATATTGCGCGAAGACGAGTGAATAGTAGATAGAGTAAATTCGCGCGCTGTTTTTGGATAGTTGTGTGCGTTCGGCAAAGGTTAAACGCATAATTCGACTCAGGTGCATTTTTAAATTGGTTTATTGCGTCTAGACGAGCGGTGTAATTGGTGGTTAGCCGGAATAGTTAATGCTAATTCCGACGATCTTAACGGTATATTATACGTTGCTCTTCTAATTTGAAATAGCTGTACAGTACAAGGTTTTTGCGCTTGTCGAGTTGTAAATGTGTTCTGCGTAGTTTTTTTCCCGAAAGGAAATTTATTCACGCATTAATTAATATTCAATTTTTTTTTTTTTGCGTACAGTATGTGAAAATATATATTTTTTTTGATCAATTTTTTTTTTTATACTTTCATTTTGACACAATTATTTTGCCGTCTTCTAAGAATTAATGCCAGAAAAAATATACAGTATTTGTGGTTTTTTTTTTATATATTGTATATATACAATGTATGCTGCTTGCTTTTTTTTTTCCCCCTTTTTTCTTTAGTCTAATAATATGCAAAACGAGTTTTTGAGTAGAGCGTCACATCGTCAAACGCGGAATAATAGATGACACCTAAAAACTGTTTATTGTATTCTAAGAATCATCGACTACATTCTTCTTTTTCATCATCAATTTTTTTTTTTTATTTTTATTATTATTTTTATTTTACGCCTGGAGTAGCGACGGGTTTAGCGCATCTTTAGAAGTTTTGTTGTTAACGCTAGAAATTCGAAATTTTTCTTTTGTTAACCCTCGGTGAGAGTGTACGAGAGAGGGGGAAAAAATATACCGAGTAAAGACAAGGGAAAACGACAACGACTCAAGTGTTAAATGCCCCATAAATAATTTCATCTTTACATACCGTAGAGAGAGTGAGATAGAGAGAAAAGAAGAAAAAAAAATGGCGTTACAGCGTATTGTTTTTATCATATTTAAACGGGGAAACCAGCGTTTAACTAAAAGAGCGATGGTGCTGAAGAGATTGTCATTCCCGCACGCGTAAAAAAAAATTATAATAAAAAAAATTTCTTACACGAAATAGCATCAGGATCTACGAGTAAGAAACGCTTGTTTTAAGGATGGGGAGAGAATATAAATAGATTTTGCGTAGTCTGCGAATGCTTCAGCTTCTTCCAACTTCTTCAAAATACGATTTCATCTCGAGATACCTAGCTTGCATCATCTTGAGTTGAGTGGTCGGTGGAAATTATTATAGGTAAAGGGTTTTGTTGGAAATACAATTACTGGATTGATATTTGCTAATCTAGCTTTAAACTCGAACTAGGCAAGAAATTACCTGAAGGCTGAAACATATTATTTTTATTATTTTTTTTTTTCATAATTTACATTATGTTCCTACTCCCAATAATTAAAATAGAGTGGTATATGAACAATTTTAAATTTGCTTTTATGATACCACGTCTATCACGTGAAAATGGCTCGTCTCTGATGTTACTGAAACAAGAAAAACGATATTGTGGATTGATTTGCCCACTTGTTTCATTGAATGCCAAATGGTCCCTATTCAAAGGAGAACATCACTTTTCTGATTAAATGTGTGACGTTGTGTCAGGAAAATGGTTTCCTGCCACCAGCGTCACAGTAAAATTATAGTAATTGTGAAAGGCCATGTGCAAGTAATTATTGATTATAATTAACTATTTCCAGTACTTAATTGTTCTTCCTGTAGTAATCCTGTAGCGTAGCGAGGAAAGAGGAGGGGGGGAGGTACTGGGCCGGTGGCTAGGGGATGCCAAAGTTGAGACAAATTTTTATTTATTAGTTTAGCCGCTTTTTGGGCAGTGTTGGGGAACAATTAGATAGTGGGAGGATAACAAATCGTATCCAAAAAATGGGCTAAATGTATCTTTTATTCCAAAAATATTGGCACTTCGCAAGCTCGGCGTTTTCTTATTACAGTATTTAACTTGCTTCTTTTAAGGTACCGGTAGTTTTAATTATTGTTTTCCATTATAAATGAAATCTTTTGCCAATAGTCTTCATTTAATTTAAAAGAGAAGAAAATATGGCAGACTATAATTATTATTATTACTGAACGAGGAAATTGAATAAGACATACATATACGTTTTTTTCTTCTTTCTTATCTAATTGGTTCTCGTGTATTGCTTGTGCGCAAGTGCGTATTGAGATGCGGAAAAAATAACAACAGGTGCATTTGATAGGTTAAGATTTGTTTCTTTTGTTTTCTGTTTATTTTTGCGGATTTTATTTTATCGGACTATCTCAATCACGACTGAAAATATCCATTCGTTCGGCGGTTTTACTGTTTTTTATTTGCCGATTTTTACCTAGTAAATGCCTTTTCTGATACGCTTCGCCTGATTACTTTTTCTTTTTCTTTTTACGGTTTTGTGGGTTTTCGAGTCTACTCTGAAAAATGGTAAAAGAAAAAAAAATTATTTATGTTGTACCGATGCTCAAGAAATGAAAGTCGCTCTTTCTTCAAGTTTCTTGACATGTAGACTTCATTTTAAATTTGGAAATCCGATCTAAAAGAATTTCTTCGGAAGTCTGGTATAGGTAGCCTATGCATTTGAGTTTTATATCATTTTTATTTTTATTTTTTTTTTGGAAGAAAAGAGTAAATTGAAGAGTTGAGGTGGACCCAATTTATCAAAATTGAGTTTAGAAACTTTTAAAAAATCATTTTATTTATTTACTTTTAGCAGAATTTAAAGCAAGATGTTTTGGAGAAGTTATAAATTAATTTTCTAATTACAGTAACAATTTTAACTTGATTGAATAATGTTTTTTTTTTATAAATTTACGGTATCAAGACGATTTATACGGAATACTGTAATATAACTTGAGAAAAGGGAGTTTTCGTTTCATCATATCTTCTTAATTAAAAATCATTATGCGGTAAAGCTTGTCAATCCTAATTATTGTAATATCGTTATGAAAAACTCTGTTTTTGCGTCAAGAAAAGAAAGTTAACCTCGGTTATAGGGTCAGAACACAGGATTTTCTCAATATTCGATTAAATTGAATGACTTATTATTATTTTTTCTAAGACAAAAGCAGTGAAAAAACTTTTGAAAGTTTTTTTTTAAAGTATCTATCTAAAAAATAAAATGTAATATGGAAATAATGGTTTCCATAAATGGATGCCTATTATTGTTTAATTATACTGTTCGTACGTATTATAGCCGCACTGTTGAAGGACTAAAACAACTTTTACAAATTCATTAATCGCTCTCAATTGAATTTGAAGTTACTCGGATGTAACGTTTTATTTATTTAATCGATGAGTCGTACTTAATTTTGTATTTGCCGGTCCCTGCCTTAGATGATGTTATAACCAGGTTCTAGTGTATGTAAAATGCAATGGCGCCGAATTATGACAGTTAACATAACGTTAAAGGGCAAAGTGTTGAATACTGTTTACAACCAAGTTGTTTTTGCAATCAAATTTACCAGTACCGGTATTACGTTTTTGTTCCTCTAGTAATATTTTTAAAAATGATTAAGCTTGAATAATGGAAGTACATGACGGCCTATGAACACATTAAAAATGCTAAAACATAAACAAATTTTGCGGATGTTTTGCTTTGTTGGTGCACTTAGTAAATGAATTATTGATTGTTTTCCCTACATTTAATTTCGATTTATTTATTTTTTTAAGAGTTTAATCTAAACGATTTCAGCATAGTTTTTGTGTTGCTTAGAGCGTTCGAGCCTATGTTTTTATAACTTTTTTTGTTTTTTAGCAAAAAATTATGAAAATGAAACAGTGATTAAATCTTTATATAATATTGTGAATCATGGATTCTTTTTTTAACTAAAATATTTTCAATCAACATTTAGTAAAGATGTTAAAAATTGAAAAAGCTGGTACTGTATTTTTGTTGTTGTTGAAGTCGTAGGAGAAAATGGTCGAGGGAAAACAAAGCAATTTATTTGGTCGTTAAGGATGAAAGACGCATGGATGTCGAACGTTTAAGATCAGAGTATCGGATTAGACGACGAATAGATGAAAAGAGAACGTAGATTGATCTGCTAAACATGGCAATGTGACATCTCACATTTGTTTTTCAATCAATTTTCAACCCCGGACGCTTATCCCAATAGTATCAGTCGCGCTGACGCTGAAGAATTAGTATTAAATACATTCGCATCTGCTGCTGATAGATGAAGATCTTCGAACTCGTCCGCGGGTATATATTATTTGATCGGGTGTTAGCAGATAGGGATAAAAAGAGGAGGAAACGTACGAGGGAGGAAGTTGCGCACACAGGTAATGACTGCAACTGATCTGATTTAGCCACCGAATCCCAGGGATTAATTGATCGAAAACGGTAATGGAAGGTGAAATTGCAGTTATGTTTTTGTATTGTTATCGCCGATTAAGTCGGAAATGGTCACGAAAACAATCGTTCGCATAGCTTACGCGGAGAAACATAAATCCAGGAATCGATATATTTTTCTCATGCGAGATCAGAACGTCGGGCAGTGATGACGTCATCATCGAAGGGTACATTAATATTCATAAGGATTCATCGAACGGTATGAGGATAAAAGTACGGTAATCCCTCGATTAAAGCGGTTAATGCGTTCAGATAAATCAGCGCAACCACACTGATTGATTTATGACTGCAATGCTTAGTTTTAATTGTACAATGATGCCAAGCAATAACGGTTATAATTTTATTCTTTGACACTGGTTTTGATTTTTATTTTCCGATTTTTTTAAAGTAATCATAATTATATTCAAAAAAATATATATACCGGTACATTGATTGCATTTAATTAAAACCGTGCCAATCGAAGGGTTATTGTACTTTTGCATCAACTGACAATCGTTAATATTAAATATTGTACAGGCAAATTGGAGAATGCAAAACGTCAGAGTACAGTGTATGTCTATTTAAGAATTATTTATCATTGAACACGAAAGAGTAGGAGGAGGTGCTCGACGTTTATGAAAACTGGATTTTATTGAGCAGAACGTCCACGGCCAATCGCTTATAGCTTTTGCACAGCAGCCATTTACACGCTCGCATGCGCTTTCTGTCTACTAAAGATCGTTATAATTTGACATGACGTTTCGTTCTTCACAATTTATTTATCGTTGTAATTAATCAACTTCTACGCTGACTTTTTGTTTATTTAGGAAAATAGACTGACATTACTTTTACGTATTGAGAGGCTGTTGATTAACTGTGAAAAATGGAATACAAGTGCAGCTAGAGTACATTCGGAATGAAGAAATGTTCGAAAGTTTTTGCGATGGGCGGAGATGAAAGAATGGGTGGAGGGAAATTGGAGTGGTTAAAGAGAGTTTGATATAACACCATCATCGTTGGCATTAATTTCTTGGAGAAATTTTTCCAATTAATCACTGCCATGGATGGATAATTCCCAAAATGTCTTTTCGGCTGGATGCGTTGTTTTTTTTTTTTTTTATTGTTATTATTTATCAGTCGCAAACGCGCATGCGTTGAACCTATGGGCGAAAAACTGAAAATATTATCTTTTTAATACGCTAATTTGCCTTTTTCCCTCTGTTTTTTGGTCTGGTGATATTAGTCAGTTAAATGCTGCTTCATTTTTGTTGTGGTTTTTTAATATTATTATTTAATATTGGATTCTGATTAAGATTCTATTGTTAGTACTTTTTTTTTGAGATTACAATATTATTTTTAAATTTTTAATTTCCACTTGGAAGACGTCTAGAAAGTCGATTTCAAATTTTTTTGAAATTTGGAGCTATTGACGGCCTTATCAACTCTTATGAATTATTGCATTCTGTTTACTTACACTTTCTTTCTTATCGTCTTGTACACGTAATTTATTCACTCGGGGGAACTTGGTTCTTTTTGTTTATTTTTATACACGCATACAGGGCCGATTTTTGTAAATTGAGATTAATTAGCCACGCTATTTATGATTCATCTTTGGATATCTCTTTCTTTGTGAATGGGCGCTACCTCGATTTAATAAAAGTCAAGAAAAATGCAGAAGCAATTTATAACTTCGAAGTAAAAAAGATACGGAAAAGATTTTTATTAAAAAAAAAAAGCAACATCCTAAAACAACTTTCGTAATGAAACTTCATAAATCTAATTGGTTAATAGAACGCATAAGGGTTTTTCTTTATACACAAACTTTTATTTGAACAAATTACGGCAAAATTAATTTGAATTAAAAAAAAATAACGTACTTGATAACTCTTGATTTTTAAGATAGGTCTTATTAAATCGTTAAAGTAGGCCTTGTAAATCTGAATAGAAACGAAAACTTATTTTTCTAAAGACATTAGGCCTACTTAATTTTTGAAATAAAAATTTTGGTTTACACACCGACAATTAGAATATTATCGAACCTTAATTAATAATTATAACACGAATGTAAATTATAAAAGTTTTTTTTTAAGTATTTTTTGGACTAATTAAAGAAAATTTTAATGTTTTTAATGTGTGAAGTACCATAGAGAAAGTAGTAATACAATATTATTGTGATTTTAAGATATATATTTTTTTATTCATAAATTCGAAATTAGTGTGAATCAAGTACAAAGATACTTTAAAATAAACAAGAACTTTATTTAGGCAGCAAAGTATAAACTATAAAAATGTTTCGCCAAAAACGATATTCCACGGCGTGTGTTCGGTATTATAGGATTAAGTTAAAATTTACGGCTCAAATAACGTTGATGAGAATTATTCTTTAGGGTAAGGCTACCTTGACAACAATAATAAAAAACAAGCTTAAGTTATCGTCATTGTACAATTGTCCAAACACGTGTAAATTAAGGCGCGCGTTCTGTTGACGCGTATTTTCAACACTTGTACTATTTTATTTCAGAATAGTACATCTTATTCGTAACGTATACAGGGTATTAGTTGTGAAGCAAATTGCGCACATTTTCAGCACATTAATCTATATATTCGGTCGACGTTAAGATGCCATTTGGGATCAACATAAATTTATTCTCCCTCCCTTCTTCAACCTGCGCCTATATCTGTAACCATTATTATATAATGCAGTGTACATAGTTGAGAATTACATTATTTAATGTAGGCATCGTTGTTTACACGAATAGACGTTCAATATCATTATCTTCATCATCGAATGAGAGGGGAATTTAGTCAGTCATCGAGTCGGCCACTCCTTCGAGCTCAGTCGAATATATGGGTTGATGATGCGCGGCGGAGAAAATGTATCATATTTATTAGGTGTTGGAGGTGGAAGGAGAGATAAATACTACGCGCTAATGTTGACCCATTACCCAATTTGTTAACAACAGTATTCAAAAGGAAGCGATGCCAAACCGAAAGATTTATAATTGACGTATTTATTAGCGTTTAATGGTAGAACGAGCACGGATTTTTACCTAAACAAACACTGTGCCAGCACCCATCTTATTTGATTTTTTCTCCATGTCGTACGTTACGCTTTTTTTTTTTTTTTTTGTATTTTTTAATTTGCCTTAGGTACGCCTTCTTGGCACCACACCCTGCACGAAAATACATTCACTATGAATTCAGTTTCAGACAGATTTTTTTTTAAATAGGACGGCATGATTTAATTCATTGTCGGGGTTGATGAAACGTAAAGCGATGATATCATAAAATCGAAACTTTTTTTTTCATTTTTTTTAAATATTATAATGGCATTGTATAGAAAAACGTTTTAAAGGAAAAATGTAAATTTATGTATAACCAAGCTTATAATCTGTTTATTTTACACTTAATAATTTTGCGCACAATGGGTTAATATCATATTGTTGACTTAATGACTAGAATCCAGAGCGATTTTTTTACGTACTGGTATGTGAAATGTGGCGTGTAATTTAAAACGAAGTAAATATTTCGTTCACGCTTTAACTTATAAATTTCTCGATTTTTTTACCTCAAAGATATGCCTTGAAATTTACCACTGCTTATGTCAGTCCTCCACTTGCCTTAACTTCTAGATGATAGATCAATAGAAGTTAGAGTTCCGGAAGAACGAGCGAC
>JAQGAZ010002759.1:0-15523 GCA_034692225.1 Polydesmus complanatus
GGACCAGGCAAAAATCGCACTACAGGCGGTTTCGCACTTTAAGCGGTCGCACTATAAACGGTTTTTACTGTACTTTGCTTTTTACGATATTACATAATGTGCTAAAAATATATTATCATGATTTAGCACTTAGAAATCAACTCTTTGAACTTGAAAAAAAAAAATTAATTATTTAGATAAAGTGCAATCACTTCAACTCAATTTAATATTTATTTAATAAAATAATAGTTTATTTACAATAGAATTTAAATATACAGTATATAAAATATACTATTATTAGTACTAGAAGCAAATAATTATAATGCGACTAGTTTAAATAAGTTCTGGAAACATTAAAAACAGTTCCGATAATTGGAAAACGCGTTTGTCCATCACACTCTGCTAAATAGTCGTCGTTATTCGTGGACCAAATCATGATTCCGGCGTAACCGTTATCCAATATATATTTCGTCTAAAAATGAGCGCAATATAATATAATTATTTAAGATTTTTATATTTATAAATTTAACAGCAATTTTTTTTTTTTTGCTTACTTTGACGGTGGTGCTTTGAATATTGTCGTAAGAAATCCAATCGTAGTCTTTATAGGTGTAAGGAACCTGGCTCTCTTCATCAAACACCACAGTACTTCCGTTTTTGATGAACGCGCATACCTGAAATAGACCAATAATTATTATTAAAGTTACAAGATATTTTATCATTAATAATTATGTTAAATTTGTTACATCGTGATAGCCGGCATCGCCGTTGTGTATGCCAGGGCCCGTGGCCAGCGCGTCAAACCCGTGTTTTTCCGGATCGCTTAAATTGTAAGTGTGGCCATACGAAGGGATTCCCACGTTGATTTTCGACTTGGGCATTCCTCGTCTGTTCCATTCTTTCACGGCCCAATCCTTTTTAAAAGAAAACCGATAATTCAAAAAAATTATTTAGCATTACAAATAGGCTAATTAGAGCGCAGAAAATAGCGTTTGTTTAGTAAATTATTTTTGACATAGGCCTAATTGAGGAGTCCTTCAATGGCTGTCAACTTGGGGGAGGAGGGATCAAAGTTTTTAATAAACTGTTGATGGACAGTTTTCATGAAGGTTTCCTGAAAACACTTACCAAATTTAAGGTATCGAATACAACCGGTTCGTTCGTTCGGTTGTACAAAGGGCTATTGGAATCCGTTACACAATCGTACCATTCGTAAAAATGAAAGTCGTAACACATAATATTTACATAATCTACGTATCTGTAATAGCAAATTTTTTTTTTTGTTAATTATCGGTATGTTGGGTAGAGTATTACTGTATTAAAATTTGATGAATTTACTTGGCAATTTCGGTAATATTGTAAGAAATATCCATGTACATGACTAAAGCCGATACATCAATGGTTATTATCGCTCTAGGTCTTTCAACGGCGTTGCTAAAATCACTAGCAGTGTCTTTGTAATTCTGAAAGAATTGTTTTTTTTTCTTCAAATTATTATAATATCGGTAATTAATTAATATTTTTTTAAAAAAATTTTACCTGTAAAAATATTGGGTATGCTTGCTTGCTGGTGGCCGGGTCTCCTTCAGCTGAAGGGACTTCCCAATCAAAATCTATCCCATCGATGTTGTTGTCGTGTAAAAACTGCAGCGATTGCTTCGTAAAGCTAAAAAAAAAAAAAAAGAAACAAACGTAAAGTATTATTTACATAAAGCTCATTTTTTGTTGCGTGTTAATGTTACTTTGCGGCTAATTCCGGGGAATTGACTATTTGAGATAATGTGGAATTACTCCCGGTGGCTAGGATGGACAGCATAAATTTTAATTCTGGATTTTTCTCCTTCAAAGCTACAATATCCGTGATATCCTATTAAATAGTTTTACTGGTGTAATCTTTTTTTTTTTTTTTTGGTTTTTTTTTGTTTTAAAAATTGAAGGGCTCGTTGCTATACCGTTTACTAAAATATAAATTAAAATAGAACAGCAAAATAAATTGGATTCTATAAACTCAAAATTTTTTTTTTTTTTTACCTCCACTCATTAAAGCTCACCATTTAACTCAAAAAGTTAAAAAAAAAAAAAAAATTTAGATATTTGTCCGCAAGCTTTCAATAATAATAATATTGTATCAATCGGGGTTTTGTATGTTCAGTACTGTACCTGCATGTTCCCGCTTAAACTGTAGTTTTGTAAACTCCCAAAAGTCAATATGTGAGAGCAGTATTCGGTAATGATTTGCTCGGGTCGAAAAGTATCCGAATGAGTATAAAAGCACAGAATATTCGGCGGAGTTGTATACGTTTGGCTCTCGTCTTTTGCCCTTTCTTCAACTATTTTGAGGATTTTATTAATAACAGAGTTTAATAAACTCATAGTTTTAAAATTATTTTAAAATTTACTGTATATTCATTTATTAAAAAAATAAATAAATAACTTACCTTTGTTTTTGATGGAGTTTGTAAGTGATAGCGAATGAATATAAAAGTTGAAGGTAATTATTAAGAAAAGTATGGAAATTCGTAACATATCCATGACTTTCATAATTAAATATTTATTGAACAATAATCGACTAGTTTTGAAAAATATTATAGGCAGTTAGTAAAAATAATATCACAATTATTAGTATACTGGCTATTTAAAGTATTTTATTTGTTTATTTTTTTTTTGTGGGTAATTGAGATAAGTTATCTAGAGTGGGGGTATCAAAATGGTTCGATACTTTTGAGTGGATTTAAAATAATAAATAATGTTAAGGGTTGTTCAATGACTTTTAAAAACATAATATTATGGTGTAAATGTACTATACAAATAACTTTTAAATCTATATTATGAAATCTGTTAATGCTCTCGTAATATGTACTAGGTTTCAATCGATGAAATCAGTTCCACATTTTGGTGGAACTATAGATCCGCTTTCTGCAAATCTGAATGCAAGTGGAAAGCCAGGGTCAAGTGATCGGTTACGTCACAAGAGGCTTGTCGTTCAGGCTCCAGGCTCTCTTGCAAGAGACCAAAAACCGATTAATAATAATATTAATCTTAATACTGTATAATAAAAAGCTAAAACTTGGCTGAAGCTTTATACACTAGCCAACTTAACCTCTCTTGCCACGGCTAAATCGTGGAAAAGATAGTAAAAGGTGGCTTAGGGTGGATTCGCCCTATTGCACTAATTACAAGGACACTTTTGGGTATACTTTTTCATACAACACACTACCATTTCACTACCCAGTAGCAGCTCTCCATGCGAGGCGCAAAAATTTTTTTAGATAAAATGGTAAATTTGCCTTTTTTTTTTTTTTGAAAAAAGGTAGGCTTAACGAAAAAAAAAAAAAAATTGAAAAAATTTTTTTCTTGAGCTATTTTTTTTTTTTTTTTAAATTTTTTTTTTTTTTTTGGAAAAATATTTTTTTGAAAATGTTTTTTTTTTTTTTTTTTTGTTGAGCTTCCAGGACCCCCATAGTAGTGACATCATATTATTGCGAAAGTGGTTTTGGAGATGTTGATGCGCACCCAGTTTATTGTACATGTACGAGTATAATTAATATTTGCATGGCATTTAATTTATTTTATAATACTCATCGGTAATACTGTGTTCCTATAACATATTACAGTATATAAAATATTGTAAATGTTTTCTAGTTATAAATCATAACAGTTCTAGAACCTTGAAAGCGAAATCATGTAGTTTTCTCAATGTTATCTACCATAATTATGGTGAAAAATGCAAAATTTTAAGTTTTTGAGGCAAAAGTTTTTGCATCAAATTTAAATTTTTGTAAAAATACTACATTATCTATTTTTAATTTTAAAAACAAATTAAACTGGAAGTGATGATCGATATGTTTGTCGTAATTGTTTTTATTCAAATGTCGTAATTCAAATTGCAGTAGTTTAAACAAATTCTGGTTAAATTACCTTTTTTCTATTGCATTAAGGATAACAATGTTTAAAGAAGCCACTCAGCTTGTTTGTTTTGACGCAAACAAAATTTTCAACATTATGTTTAAATAATCCGCCATAAACTATTTAACTATTATATTTCCAACTAGATGGCGCTGGAGTTTGATGACGACGAATTTCAATTTTTGTGACGTAAACGAAATAAATGATTCATGTCGCTGACGGAACGTTAGAAATTTAGTTTCGGTTGTATATTTTGAAGGATTATTTATTAGGAAATCTTCGGTGGTGCAAAAATGGTAATAATACTCGATTATGTTCGATTAATTTCTAAGCTATGAATTGTAACTAATTTCGTTTGTTTTTACTATTAAAGGCCGGTTACTCAGAAGATCAAATCGCAGGTAGGTGAATCTTTGTCAACTTGGGCGTTGGTAATGTTCTCCGAACGAACACACGCGACTTTCACTTTTATCACTCATTTTCCTTATTATACACGTATTAAAAATAATTAGGTATATTACGTATATTAAAAAATAAATAACCAAAGTCGATTTAAATTTGCACGAGAAATTGTCCATTTTTTTGACTGACGTTTCGTGTTAAATTATTGTTAATGGTTTGAGATGAACGAATTTAGCTTCACAATTTACATTACAGTCGTGTATTTATTTTCCAAGTTATAATATGTGTGTATTTGCAATAGTTTATGACATTAATTTGCGGCGTTTATCTAGTTTTCAAACGCGATAATAATAATTATTTTGAACAGGATGTTTACATAATTATTGTAGGAATTTGCGGTGATACGGTGTTATTTCCTGTCAATCCCACTTTCAGTATAAGATTAAAGATTTGGCCACCCCCAAAAAAAATAAAAGCGGTTCAACACAGCGCAGAATTAATAAGTTTCAAGTCGAACGCCTTATATGGCGTTAGTTTTACTTGAAAAAAGGTGATTCGAGGTCGCCTGTCACATACATTTTACAGTATTTAGTAGGTCATAACATTAAAACTACATACACATACATTGTCGAAAATGATTCAATTAAGCGGCCAAAATAATTTATTTATTTTTTTTCTTTTAAACTTTTAGATTTTCAAGATGCTTTTTCACTCTTTGATAATCGTGGAGATGGGAAAATTAATATTTCTCAGTTAGGAGACGCGTTGCGAGCTCTCGGGCAGAATCCAACCGAAGCCGACGTTAAAAAATGTTGTCTTCAACATAAACAAGGTTTGTTTTTGAATTCATAGTTAAGTTTTTTTTTTTTAAAAAATAAATGTTTGTAATTCTTTTTTAGATGCTCGTATCAGCTTCGAAGTGTTCTTGCCAATTTTACAATCGGTGAGTACGAAGAGAAATACTGACAGCGCTGAAGATTTTATCGAAGGATTGAGACATTTCGACAAAGATGGTAACGGTTATATCAGCTCAGCTGAACTTCGTCACCTACTTACCACTTTAGGTATTAAAAAAAGATATTTTCTATGATTGAACTTGATCTATTTATCCAAGTTTGAGAAGAGGAAAAAAAAAAATTATCGCCCGTTGATTTAATTTTGAAATTTTATGTTGCAGGAGAGAAATTGACCGATGACGAAGTTGAAGCTTTGATGGCTGGGCACGAAGATTCTCAGGGCAACGTCAATTACGAAGGTTTTTTTTTATTAACAATAATTAAGTTTTTTTAAAAGTAAATATGAATGCTTAATGATGATGATAATTTATTTACAGATTTTGTGCGCATGGTGATGAGCGGTTAATTAAGGACAAGAAATCAGTCGCAAAATTCCAAGCAAAGTATTTTTCTTTAAATTTTGTTTATATATCTACTTTAGTATTTGTTTAGTTGTATCGTAAGCGAACGAAAAGTTGTGCATAATGAGTAATCATTATAATTATCAAATTCCCAAATTATCGAATAAGTTGTACATGTACTTTAAATTAATTCTTCTAGCAAATTTTTTTCATTAATCCAAATTTTTGGGGATCGCGGATCATAATTTGGGTAGAAGAGTTTGGGACCAAAAAGAAAAATATACTTTTGTTTTCGTTTCATTTTGCCTATTTTTGATTCGGTAAAGTAAATGAAATTTTTTTTTTTTTTTGGCTTTGAAAAATACTTAATACTGTACATTAATTTTTTTTTTGAAATAAGCATTCTATAAATTACTCTTTTAAAAAAAATAGTTATAAATTTTATTAAACAAATTCGTCATAATTTTCACGGTTTTTTTTATTTCGTTCAGATAATTTTTTTTAGATTTCGATTATGAAAGTCGCGTTCGGCAAACTAGTTCTTCGTCCGCCATACGTTGGTCCTGAAAATAGTAAAGAATTACGGTATTATTGTTGGAAATAATTGTTTTTTTTTATTCGTCAGAATGTTTTAAACTAACTTCGGATAAACGTAAATATTTTTCAGCAGATTTATCTTTTTGCGTTTGAATTTTTTCTTGCAATTTCTTCTTGTATCTAAAATGTAAATTTGTAAGTTAAATATTGGGTCATTTTTATTCGAACAATTCTTTAATTACACTTGACTTTCGGGGTTATTTTCTTGATTTCGACAGTTTTCCAACTTCTTCTCAATATTTCTCAATTGTTCCTTAGACGGCGGTTCTAAAGTTTTCACCAAGTTCCTAATTTCTACATTTTAACAGAAATTGTAAATTTTTAATTATTTTTTTAAAAGTTTATAACAATTTTGGTTTTTTTCACTTTTTATTGAATCTATCAACTTTGGAAGTTGCTCTTTTCCATCTGGTCCTATCAAAATCTCGGTGACATATCTTTCATATTTACAGAATAAAGTTAATGTCTTTTTTGTCAACAAAAAAGATTTGTACAAAAGACATTACCCATTAACATTTTCTTGCATTTTTGTAGCGGCGTATACCAGGGCCGTCAACGCGATCTAAATTTCAACAAAAATAAAAGTTTAAATCACTATTTTAAAGAAAACAAATTACTTGCGAAGGAGAATAAAGCAGACAAGCGTCAGTAAATAAACAACGGTCCAAGAAATCATCAATAGCAGGTATTAATCGGTTGATATCGCCTACTGATGGATACCTAGTCTTAAGATTTCCTCAAAAATTATTAAGGTTAATATTAATAAAATGTGATTTTTTTCCCCTGTACTTTTATATCCAGTATGAACCCTTCAACAGGTCGAAAAGGATTATGAACGGTCAAATGATAATTTAAATGTTGCATTAACAAGAGTTCGTTGTTGAGAATGATATCCATAGCCTTTTCACGATTTCCGTTCACATTAGCCACGAATTGCGTGATTGATACGTTGAACTCTTCAACTTTACAAGCCAGATAAACACAAGTAACTCTGAAAAAACATTTTTGAAAAATTATTTTCATCGATTCGTTATCAAAATAAATAAATAAAAAATTTGTTTACAGCAATTCCTTGGGATGATGATCCATTACCGAATTGTATAAATAGAATCTCTTAAAATAAGTGAACGAAGTACCCTAAGAATTACAGTATAATATCAACAGTTAGTTATCTGCCTGGGAAGTAGGATTTTAATTAATTATTGTAATTGAAAATTAAATCTGACCACGACTGATTTCGGCATTGCGGGTTGAAACTTTCGACAAAATTCCTTCAGGAATGCATGATATTTATTGCATAAAATTTTTTCCTCTGCAGCAGTAAGGAAATTTAAAGCCACTTCTTCCTAAATATTATATTATTCGCTAGTTAATATTTATTTTTATCATCAAAATAATCATTAATATGCTTGCATAATTCCTATGTCGGCTTTGTTTTTCTATAAATTTACGATTACATTCTTGACGAAGTTGGGCTAATTCCTGTTCACTACCAAATATCCAATGCTTTCTTTGGCTACTTGTGGAGAACATCACACTAATGAGTAATTTACAGACTTGATTAATTAATTTGGCGAATTAATTTTAAGAATGAGTAGCAATTATAGTTAACAAATCTTTTACAGAACTACAAGCAGAATTTTACGTGTTTTCCCAAAAGTGCGCATTCGCCTTTGCGCAATCATATGATTTTAACGTAAATCAAAAAAGTTGATTTTCTTTAAGTTAGAAATTATATTACGGTTTATTTTATATTAGTAATATTTAATTTAATTTATAACATTTTATTAATTGAAAGAAAACGTTAATTATGGTATAATTAATTGATATTTTAAATACAGGAAGTTCATTGTAGCACTTCCGGCACAAAATTTAAACTGAACTGCTGCGAAATGTCTGATGATGATGTTAAAGACGATGTAGAGAAAGAAGAAGCCGTAATTTGCGACAAAAGTCAATCATCGGAAGATTACGAAGAACTATTTAAAAACCGCTACGGCGAAGATGATGAATATTTTCAAAGTTCAATCAAACGAGAGGTAAATCCACCTCCGGCGATACATCCTTGGTATTCAAAACCGCGGAGAAATTTCGATTACGCCAGGTATTTTTTATAATTTTTTTTTATTAATTAACAAAAATTTGTTAAGATTATGTTATACAATGTGTTTGTTAAACAAAATTTTGTTATTTTATTTTAGACGACGTGGTGGGCGCCATCAATCGCATGAGAGTTGGGGCTCATCGCATGGCGGGAGACATCATGGTTCCCGGGATCGAGATTCGCATCACTCAAATGGCGGCGGAGATCGAAGAAATGACAGACACAGATATGATCGAGATAGAGACGATCGACGTTCAGAAAATCGCCATCGACCATATTAAGCTGTATTGCTAATTACAGCGTATCTCATGGATTTGATTTATTAAACATCCATTGGCCATTATTTCATTTATTCAGTTTACGCTTTATAGATTCTTTGCACGGAAGAACGGTCGTCGCATACAGACTAGTATAACGCAAATCGTAAATAAATAAAATCGCTTTGCAGCTTTCGGTTTTTAAAACATCAAAGGTTATTGGGGAAAAGGTATAAAAAGGGCATCAAAAAATATAAGAGAAAATTAGTTAATTTTTTTTTTTTTTGGAAGGAAAAAAAATTTTAACCGCATCATTAAAAATTCTTTTCTGAAAATTTTTCAAAGCCATTTTTAAAACAAACAGCTGATTAGATTTAGATTTTAATATTTTTGCGTGAAAACGTATCTCGATCCTGATTGGATCAGTTGCTATCGGTCGGAATCAGCTGCTGTAGCAGACGATTGTTTTGATTACCTTGGAAGAAATCGAGCGAAGAACTGACTTGTTTCCATTCTCCGATCTAGATTTAATCGGATTTCTCTTTTCGTGAAGCTTCTACAATATATGTATTATATTTTTCGAAAAGTAGTACAAGATTGATTTTGGAAGGCAAGGATGAACGCCAAAGAAAAATTTAAAGTAATTGAAATGTTTACATAAATTTACCATGTTGACGTGCTTGTTTTTTTTGTATTATTATGCGGTTGATGTTTTTATTATTATAATTTAGTTGTCACCTTTGGTGAATGAGTTTGTTCCTAGATATTATAAACAATCGGTTGTGGAGAATGCGTTCATGGGCGATCGAAATGCATCTACGCCTTCAACAGCAACGTATTAGATTTTATTGATTAATTTTTTTGAACTTATAATAATTAATACTAATAATTGTCCTCATTTTATTTAGGAAAGATAAAATGAATAAGCAAGCATTATGCAGAGGCGGTGCAACGGGAAAGGACACGGTATGCATTTAAATTTAGGCCCGATCGGTCTTTGTTATTTTGAATAAGGTTTTTGGAAGTTATTGATGTCGAAGTGTAAGTTAAAAGTTCAATGAAGGTTGCAAAAAATTTTACAGACGAGGAATAACGACTACAAAACTACCAAATTTGTGCAACCCAGTTTGACGAGGCGGGGAACAGGAAGATTTAATATGGAATCGTCATCTTCTAGTAAAATTGAAATTAGTACATAATTTTGGTTTAATTTTTCTCTTTAACAAGCTTAATTCAGATTACGAAGGTTGTGATTGGAGTGAATTGAAGACGAAAGTTCAAAGGCCCTTTAATAATCGCCGAAGTTTTGAACAAAATGATTGTCAAGCTTCAGGCTCGTCGGCAAGGTCTAGTTTTGATAGTGCACAGTTTCCAAGAAATCGTGAAATTCCTAACGAAGGCAAAAATATTCCTAAAATTATTCCTAAATCTCAAACTCGTGTAACTGAATCGTCTTCGAGTTCTAACGTCGGAGATAGTGATGGCTCAAATTCGAATTGGATCGAAGTTAAATCTAAATCGGCTAAAGAAAAACGCCCTAATAAATCTCAAAACTTTGTATTTAGTGACGCTAACTCGAGATCGGAAAATTCCCATCGAAATGCAGCTTTTACATTTTTTACGCAAACGCCAAATACTAGTACCGATATTAAAAATAAAGGCGACGGAGCCGTCTCGAAACAGCCTGTTTTAACTTTAGTAGATAACGATAAACTTAATAGCATTACGAGTGTTGCGAATAATTATGCTGACTTTGGAAATCAATTGGAAGGAGCGAAGAAAAAGAAGAAAACTTCGGCGCAGCGTCGCCAAGAATATCAAAAAAAATTGCAATGTTTGCCGTCAACTCAAGGGAAAGTGGTGACTGTAACGTCTGACGTTTTTCATTTTATTAACACCGGCGAACGCGTCTCTATAAAAAGTCGTGAAAAAAGGGACGAAAATCTTGAACTGGGGCAAGAAAATTTTCCAGTTTTAGGGGCTCATTCCAGTATTACGAAAAGCGTGATAAACGAAGACGATTCTTGTTGGAGTGACATTGAAATACTCGAAAAAAGTGAAAAAGCGAAAAGTATAGTTCACTCCGTAAATAAGTATCAAAAAATGGAAGATTATCCAGAACTTTGTGCTGTGAATACGAAGAAAACGTTTAACGTTTCTAAAAAACCTAATTATAGTGAGTTATTTAAGAAGGTAATCTTTTATAATTACATTACTATAATGTTTAATGTAAGACTTAATATTTTCATTCTTTTAGGTTGCTATGAATCAAGGCAGCTGTGATTCGGAAACAATTAGCGACTTCGTTGGGCGAAAAGATAATTCTTTGCCAAAAATAAAAAAGGATGTAAAATCTGACCCGCAAGTTCAAAACAATGTAACTAGCAAACCAAAAGCTAACAGCCTGATCAAACTCGACATTGTTAATATGATTAATGTGAAAAAGGTGGATTTTTAACCGAATAATAATTTTAGTTTAGAATTTTATTGACACTTTTGTTTCGTTATAGGAGAATCACAAAAGCAAACATGGTTCAAATATTAAAGAAAAAAAGATGGTCAAGGTAATGTTGTGGGATATTTCTATTTACAGGCATTGTACTATTTAACACAATTTCAGATTAAGCCAATTGTCGCTAATATTTTGGATTCTTCCGCTCCTGCTCGCAGAAGAGGCAAAGAGCGAGAAATTCCAAAAAAGAAAAAACCCACGGCTTTAAAAAAAATAATTTTAAAAGAACGTCAAGATAGAAAGTTGACCAGAGAAACAACACGTCAAGTAGTTGCCCCTGACTTAGTTGAAATGACCGTTGAATCAGCTGAAGAGACTGTGGTATCAGTTGAAGAATCGAAAACGGAAAAGCGCAACGCAGTAATTTATCCTGAAACCAGTATTTTGAATTTGGAAAATAAGGATGCCGGATCCATCAAACATAGCAGAAAATTCCGAGAGTAATATAATAAATACTTTAAATGCTTTGACTTACATTATTTTTATTCATTTGTCTGTGATTGGCTTTGAAGATATTGCAGTCAAAAATTAAGTCCAGAAATCGACGAAGTCGCCACGAAATTAATTCAAGATTTAATACGTTTTCACGATCGTGTTTATCAAAAAGATCCAGTTAAGGTAAGAGTAATTAGGTTTAGTCGCGTTTTCGATATTAAATTCATTGAAGTTTTTGTATTGAAATGAAGGCAAAAATGAGGCGAAGAATGGTAGTTGGATTGAAGGAAATTACCAAACATTTAAAATTAAAAAGGATCAAATGTCTTATACTCGCGCCGAATTTAGAAAGAATTTCGAATCAAGGTGATTAAACAATACCAGAATTTGGAACTTAAAATATATTTAAAAAGTTGGTTGAAATATATTATATATTTATTTTAGGTGGTCTTGACGATGTCATGAGCAGTATTTTATCTTTGGCTGAAGAAAACAATGTACCCGTTGTGTTTGCTTTAGGGCGAAGGAAACTTGGACGAGTTTGTCTTAAGAAAGTTCCTGTTAGTGGAGTTGGAATATTTAATTACGACGGTTCAGAGGTAAATTTTCTTTGGGATTTTTTTGTTTTTGTTGGTATGAAATTAACGCGAGAAATATTCAGGTTAATTTTAAGAGACTTATGGAACTTGTTATAGAGGAGAAACAATCGTATTCAAATGAACTTGGGGAAAGTACAAGTAACTTATCGACCTCGTCGGAATTGAATTTCACTTATTGACAAAATGGATGCCGAAAAAAGTACAGTAAGCCTATATAATATTTTACTAGAGTAAAGTTATTTAAAATTTATAATTATTTGAAGGATAATTTCTTTTTAGGGAACAACTGGTTGTTCCTGGACATATTTGTCTTTTAATACTTTTCTTTTCTTTATATTTATTCATTCTCCCAAACGGGGTTAGCTTTCAATAAAAAAAATTATTGTTTGTTAAATTAATATAAAATTAGAATACAGATAATATTTACCGGTAATAAAAAAAGCAGGTCTAAAGTTGAGGATGGGGGGACAATTTAAAATTCACCCTACAAAGTGAGAACAATTAAATTGTTAGCTAAAAATGATGTATTTATCGAACTACACATCAAAAAATGAATAAACCCTGGAATTAAAAAACAAAAAAAAGGCGTCCGCGTGCGGTTTTTTGCAATATTAAGTTTGCCAATTAAATTTAATGTAGATTGTAGCCTAATCAAAAATTTTTGTCAATTTAATATAAAAAATATGAAAAAAAAAGGTTAGAGCGAGACGTTTTCCCACGTTTTTAAGTTATTCAACCAAGAAACCAAGAAGTTTCAAAAAAGGGCCCTAACGGAGTAAAGTTTCAGCTGAGAGACGATAAAACCTAAAAAACGACTCAAATCAATGAGATAGAGACCAATGGACCACTTAATCGTGTTCCTGAGGTCATTTTACATTGAAAAAGTCACTTTCGAAAAAAAAAAACTATTTTGTTCTTTGGTGTAACTGTGAATTAAATAAGTGATTTTCAAAAATTCAACTGCTTATAACTCGAGAACGGAGAAGTTTCAAAAAAGTGCCCTGACGGAGAAAAATTTCAGCTGACAAACGATCAAACCTAAATAACGCCTGAAATCGATGAGATATCGACCAATTGACCACGGCATCGTGTTTCTGAGGTTATAAAGCTACATCTAGCCTTATCATTTGATTAAATTAGTTAGAAATGAAGCAAAAAAGCAAGTGTGTTAAAAAATTTTAAAAGTAACTTTTTAGATGTGTGGAACACGATGCCGTGGTCCATTGGTCTGTTGAGTGTATGAAATCGAAGAGCACGAAAAACTTCACGAATGAAATGGCAGCCAAGGTGGAGGATAAGAATAATACTTTCGAATTAGCTCAATTGATTCTCAGCAATGTCAACCCTACTGTTTACCGCAAATGTCGGATAATTGTTATCCTGCAGTTTTTACCAAATTCGACTAGCTGTAAAATTTATTGGATTTAGTTAAACAGGTAAAACTATTATTTTAATATGAAGAGGACTGGTTTGAAAGAAAGTACATACAGTATTTGTTTTTTTTTTTTTTTAGTTTATTTTACTATTCGGAAACAATGGAGCTCATTTAAAGATGACACACGTTACTTGTGATGATCAAAATGGAATCGGTTTAGTTACTCTTAGAAGAGTCCTAATCTTTTAAATTATATCAAAACTGTACCGGTAAGTAAATTCTCTGTTTATAATTGAATGTTATTTTATTAATATTTATTTCTCACAATATAAAATAATGATGATTTTGCATATGAACTTCTTATCAAAGGTAGAAGAGATGACGGTTGGGATTGGTTGCTAGTTGATGACCTAGCTTTTAAAAGTAAGCAATATTGATTTTTTAAAATTTTTATTTTTATTAATTTTATTTCTTCAATTTTTGCAGAAAAGATTTCATTCTTTGAAAAAGATGGGAAGATAAAAATACTGATAAATTTTTCTCCCATTTTTCAGAGTTGGAAGTACATAACGGTAGATCTCGAACCATATTGTTTTTATTTTCCTGCTTTCTTCTCTTAATTAATTTTTATTGTTTTGCTTTTACTGTTTATTCAGAATAATAATGACTGATGCATTGATGACTGATGCATTATATTTCGGTTACGTCTATAGAGTGATCTGCCTGGGAAGTGTAGGCCTACTCTTAATATGAAAGGAATTGAACACGTTGGACGGTTTATCGAAGACCCCAAATTACGCGACTATTCCTTCGAGTTATTTTATCTTTTTCGTATTTGTCGCGCGTCTCTTTTAAAGTGTAAAGAGAACGTGGATCGCGTTTAAACGGTTTTCAAATTTTAATGATGTTTCGCTCTACGATTTGAGTGCAACTCTACTATTAGGCCTATACCGTAGTTCGAACCATAGCACACATTTTGTGCGTAGGCCTATTGAATCGTGTGCGCGTGTCTCAAGTTCCTGGGAAAAGTCATCACTAATTCAAAGGTAATTAAACTATTTTTACTATTTAAGATAATTACGATAGTTTACTTTAGGGATTCATTGAGGGGGAATGCAATAGCGAATCAGCTGTTACATCCACGTCGAAATAAACGACGAGTTATTTTTAATGTTGTATGCGAGAGGCTCTAGCCTAATTTTAATTACCGGTATTGCCCGAAACGACATGATTTCGTAATAAATTCCTTTAATAATGTAAATATTTGAATGGCGCATGGAGAAACTTTCCTTTAAAAACTTTTTTTTAATATTGAGTTGTTTTATTCTGTGTTTAAAATATTTTCTTCCGGTCTCAACACACGCGGCAAAACTAGCATATTAAATACCAAAAACCTCGAACACCGTGTATTATTATAAAATAAAATTTAATTAATTTTTGTCTTTTTTTATTTTTTTAGCTGAAGATGCCGATTGAGAGTAGTGGCGAGGAGGCAGCTACCGGTAGAGAATTAGGATCATCATCATGGTAAGCGAAAATTACGTTTACAGTACTTGAATAATTCATCTCGTTAGGTGGTTCTATTAGGTGATATGTCATAAACAAATAATTATGTTAAGAACATAAATACATTTTTGTTTTAACTAACCATAACTACAAAAAGTGGCTAAAGAAAAAAAAATTGCCACGCTGTTTCTCGGTTGAATAACTTAAAAACTAAAAGAGATAGAGACTTGAAAGTCGCTCCATCGTGTAGAGCGGGTCATTTGACATACCCTTTAAAAGTTTTATCTAAAGCGGATGACTGGTTTTCAATCTCTAAGCGGTTGAAATTTCGAAATTCCCTTATTTTAGCCTTCCCATTATCTCAAAAAGCAAGTGTGTTAAAAAATTTTTTAAAGTACATTTTTAGATGTAAAATGGCCTCAGGAACACGATGCCGTTGTCCGTTGGTCGATATCTCATCGATTTCAGAAGTTATTTAGGTTTTATCGTTTTTC